>JABUQX010105702.1:0-10000 GCA_015478945.1 Trachelipus rathkii | reverse complement strand
CATTTTTTGACACCTTTACTCCATTCGGCAGCACCACCCTTACTAAAGCTCCTGAGACAACCCCACGGTCACCCTATCCGACACATAGTAGTATAAAGAGTCCTAAAATCCATACCAACACCGTACCCTACCACAGAACCTATCTATACCAATCCCGATCTCACTACCCAGAAGTAATATACTTTTTTTTGGGGAGGAGCAAATTTGATTTGCTCGCTGTGACTGAAACAAAGACGTAAGGAAACGGTGAAAATGGGTGGTTTTGTGTGAAATGTGTTTGTGTTGATGTGGAAGGGAATGAGAGAGGGATAGAAGGATTTGCAATTCTGATGAGTGACTTGTGGTACAGAGCTATGGTAGATTTCGGTGTGTATGAATTATATAATATATATTGATAAAGTATGAAGTCAAACTGAGTTTACGTTTTCTATATAAAATATTATTAATATGCTCTTAAATTTATGCCCTTTAAATTGCATAAAATAATTATTGAAGTTATTTTTATAAAATAATGAACTTTCTAAACAATTCTTAATAGAAACGAACTCTAAACGAAACTCTAAACTCTAAACTCTAAACTCTAAATAAACTCTAAACTCTAAATAAAAAAGTTAGAGATAAACCTCACAACTCTTGACTACACATATTTAATTAATATTTGCCAACTAAAGGTATCTTTAAAAATAATTATCTAGGATGTCAACCATAAATCACTGCATGGAAAAAATGGTCTTTCACTGCAATCTACTATCTATATTTTTATAAATCTTATAACCAATTTTGCATTTTGTTTTTAGTATAAAAAATCGCGCTTTTATGAAAGTTTCTCATGCAATTACTATCATAGTTTTTATAAATCTTATTCAAAAGAAAGATGCATTTTTAATAAGTTAGACATTTTAAAAATTCAAGAAGAAAAGAATTAAATACGCAGAATAGAAGAGATGCCCATGTGAAAATTGTGATGTTAGGTGTAGTGTTAAAAGAGGCAAGTAGTGATGGTTAGCCGCCTATTACACGCTGGATATCTACGACCTCTGTATTGTTGGTTAACAATGTTAATGTCAACAACAAAACTAGCTGCGTCGAGATTAATCTACTTTTGGGATTTGTAGCGCGTGGTGTTTTTTATATCGTGTAAAAACGTTTTAGTGTTACGACTAGCTCTAAACGTGCCTTTGGTGAAAGTGATATAAGTTCCTCTCGAGACACTCTTGTCGCGTCAGCTACATGAAAGCAAAAAGGAAAGCAAAAAGTCCAAGGAGATTCAAACAGAACGAGATCATTTTGTAATTTTCCTAGTTGGGACGTATTTCACATATAGTTTTCAAAGAATTAAAAGGCAATCCAAACATAAAGAGCTCAGCGACTAAATAAAAGTTCAAGTAAAACCTTAAATAAAATTAGTACAGAACAGTTTATAAGCCTTTTGGCCTTTGACTCGTATAACTGGAGCAACCTCAACTGATAATGTTATATTAAAATTAATCAAATAGATAGCCTCCCTCCCCCCAGATATGAGAGTATAATAATAATATAATAAAGTTAACATCTCCAATTTAAACTAAATAATGGGACTGAGTATGAGAACCTTGTAATTAAGCATTAGAAGTCAAATTGAGAAATGAATGATATAAGATTCTACTCGCTATTCTAAACAGAACTATATTTTTAATTTATTTATTTTAATTGGGACCGCCCTTAAAGCAAATCACGTTGAATTGAATATAGAGTGTTATCGCAGCAACGGGGCGAAGAGAATCTGGCTTGTCAATAGAGTAATGATTTTAATTAACAGACGAAGGTAGTTCATTAAGGAAATATATTCGGTTGCCGTTTTGGAATGTAAATATTTGATAAGAGTGGTGATAGAAAAGTGATTAGGTAATGATTTTTAATAATAGAATATATATAGATAAGTTTCAACTATGTGGTTGAGTTGCACATACCTCTATTGCACTCGAGAAATTTCTATCTCAAGATATTAGCGAGAATAGAGCGGTATAATATATTTATAGATCTTAGAATGTCATTCTAGACAGTAAATAAATAGAGGATAAAGCTCAAAGTAAATAAATTATTAGTATATAACTCAATAGTTGTAAATAAATAGTAGAGGTCAAGAGATTCAGCGGCATTATGATAAGTAATGATTAAGAGTTGTTGATTAAATGTAAAAGGAGTTGAAAAGATTTCATTAATGAAAAGGTTCTGGATAAAATAGTAGAAAGTAGATCAAATGAAACAATCCATAGTAAGGTGAACAACCTGATACTAATTGAACATGAAAATGAGATAAGATAGTCGCAATATTCACACTATACAAACAACTCCAGACTAATATTGAGAATGACGTATATATGAATTAAACGCTAAGACATTAAGTTAGCCACATTAAAAAGAACAAAGTAACGAGAGTAAATCACCAAAAGTAAGAGAGTAAAGATCTTTAGCAACAATTTAGAGATAATTAATAATTAATAATTAAGCAGTGATCGATATGTGCGTAAATAACTTCGCTCATAAATGCTTTGTACAAATGATCGCAATAGCACAATTCTACGCAATAAAGTTCCCACACGTATGTATCCATTAAATAGAGCTCAAAAACCTCCATAATTGGTATATTATAGAATAAAAGAATTATTATCTCCCAGTAGAACCTTCAAGATACAGACTCGTAAAATGAATCCGTAAAGACTAATAATAATCACATCACTGTGCGATCGCGAAATTGATGGTTTCAAGATGAATCTAAAGAAAGTGAGAGTTAAGAAAATGGTTTACAATAAGTTGTAAAAGTAGATAATTGAATATCAAACAGAGAACGACATGGAGAAATATTAATCAGAAGCATTCTTAATATTTCAGTGATTTTAAACATCTAGCGAAGAACTTCTCAAATCTTGATATAATCAGTAGATCAGTATGAAGGACAATATGAGAGTATAGAGTTTGAACTGGGGCGCGCGCGATAACAAGGAAGAACACTTCCTCAAAACTTCGAGGTGTAGGCGAAATTCCATCTTTGGATCACTCTGCTTGATGCGAATGATATGTCAATGGGCCTCAAGCAATACTCAGTAATAATATATCAAAAGTAATACAACGCCACCTAATGATCGTCTGTGTATAACTTTTGTTTACATTATTTTATGGAACGGGGGGGAACCCCCAGAAACTAAAAAACCTCTAAGTGAGATGACACAAGGGCACACGGAGAAGGAGTAGGAGATAGAGAGCTAATGCCATAAGTTCGTCAAGTTTTGAGTTAGAGATAGAACCAAAATAGTGTGATTGACCCGAAAGGAGTGTGGCTCTTCAGTTGATGAGGAATGTTTAGCCGAACAGGAATTCCATCAGATCGAAGAGGAGGAAAGCAGATTATAGAAGTTTGCTAAGGTTGATATTGGCAAGGTAGAAGCCATGTAGATTCGGGTCTATAAGATAGGAATATAGACAGGAGGATTATGAAGCCTTATATCGAAATACTGAATTCGAAAGCCCACTTCTGCTCGTCGAGAGTACCCTTATCAGACTATAATTTCCATAAGTGACTTGAAAATTATAAGACTAAGATATATCCAGTAGATAAGTGAGAACGAGAATTTTCTCATACTCCCGATACCACTGTCTCTAGCCTAGGATAAACTATAGCAAATAGTGCACTGAGAAACGTATAAAGCGACTGAGTCGATATACAATTTGTAATAGAATCATCATGGCAAGGGTGTTAAGAAGAATTAAACAAAATATTGTATGAATCGATCAATTATAATAATTACGCTATACTATTGCAGATAAACAATATCCTTGGCACAGGTCACCCAATCTGTGCAGCAATACTATATCCCTAACTCTCAATAATGTATCGATATAGATTCTACTCTGAAGCATAATATCAGATAATTAACAGTATCCAACTACCATGAGACATACGATATAAGATATACAACCCGGCCTTAGTTCTCAAGTATCAACGCTCATAATGTCTTTTTTATAATACTCTAAAACTCAACACATAACTATAATCCTGAAATATGGTTTCCTTAACTAGAATGAAACAATCGGATCGACAGGATGATTCCGTCGTTTTATTGTAAAACCAGTTTAAAGTTAATAATACATCATGTTAATCTATGAAATTTATCCAATGTTATCTATTGACCAATGTAATTTGATCCAGTGAAAGTCAGTGTTTTTATGAGATACATAAAAATTAATAGTTAATCTAAAACATTTTAGATAAAAAAATAGAAATTTGGACGTAAAATACATGTGGGAAACGATCTCAAAGAAAACCATAACTAGGTTAAGTTAAATTTAAATGAAAATACATTTAATAAAATAAAAAATAAATATCGTACTGCTTTATACAAAATACTAAGATTTATGCATCACATGAATATTATAATTAGATGTCCGCAGAATATCATACTTTACATGCGCAAACTCAGCTAATTATAATAATAATAATTGGATAATGATAAATATAACCTAAGTACACAGTACTAATATATAATTAATAGTATATAATTAAATTATATTAATGCTTTAAAATAAATCTAATGTGCAAATTATTAGCATCAAAACGATCAATATTAAATTATAATACATTAAATTAATAATTAATAATATTATATATATATTTTTATATAATAAATAAATTAATAATTAATAATAATAATTATATATAATAATTATAATAATTAATAAAAATAATATAATAATAATATAATAATATTATAATATTAATTAATAAATTATATAATATAAATTATATTAAATAATACTAATATAATATAATATAAATTGCAATAATGATAATAATAATTAATATAATTATAATTGTGCATCATAAATATGGATATATAATGGATAGAAATACTTCTTGAGCATGTTTTTCACAATTAACATATAATTCTAATAAACTTAAAAGTGTAATGCTTTATTTATAATTCCTATCACATTATTCCATAAATAATATTCTATTGTTATACATAGTATAGCATGAAAACTTACAAATTTCCCAAGCTCTAAAATATATAACTGCATTATATACTAAAATCAATATAATAGACTGAATTGACTTGATAGTAATCTAAACTTTTTTTACTTGGTGAAATAATACAAATATGAAATATTTATCAATCGAAAAAGAACATCGAAGTTGTGTCACCATGTGACCAGTAAAGAGGATAAACAGCTTGATATTTAATAAGTTGTGTGTGATCTCCGAATGCCAAAAGAGTTAGTTGACCTCATTTCTTTTTTACTATAGCAGATTAACGCAATTAATCTTTTGTTTGACAGAAAACAACACCATTTGAATAAGAATCAAGAATATCTAATATATGTAACCAATACAGTTATATATAATACTCTCTGGGTAAGGAAAATAATTCTGTACAGTTTACAAATTGCTTTATAAGTTTCCATCACCAAATACATATGAATCCATTATTTTCTGACTTTGGCAGTATATAAAATTTGACAATAAATAACAGTCTTAATACATCCTGCAGAATAGCGCACACTTGAGCACAATGAATAAGTCGACTATGTCAAAACTGTTTAGACAAATTGTCTTATACTCTTGCAGTGTATCGTCATCCTCGAAAATTGATATATCAATGCATACTGTTGATATGAAATGTCCGACAAATTTCTTACGAGAGAGAGCAGCAAACTTAATATGTAAATCACATATTGATATAGTGAGTTACAATTAAATAGTACATATTCAATATTTCCACACATTTGAATAATATTTACTCCATTATTAAATTTAACACTAAATATTACATTACTTTTTGTATAGTAACATATCACCAAAACATAGCCTCTCTTGCTTATCGAAACAACAACTGCAGAATCTGACCCATCTTACTATAATACGTTAAAGAATGCGATAGATGACAACATAGCTAACTGAGTATCGCTCTCGTTAACACTATCTAACGCCCTTAGTGGTTAACTACATCATACAAGACGCAGAATAAGATTCAACAAGATGGTATTTCTTCTTTTTTACTAATCTTTATACTGAATCTGAGATGTACGATCATAATTGATAGATTACGGACTATCAGGCGTCACATATTGAACCAAATATAAAACTCGCACTCACAGTTATTGAACCTCGCCTAGCCCCATATGATCAACTCTCGATTAATTTCTATTAGTTTACTAAATTGACTATATCAATACGGACTCTCGACCAGGGAGCAAGCAGGGTAGGATATTTGTGTATCTCTGATTAAGTAATATTACGTATTTCGTGCAACAGATATTAACGATCTTCTAATTCCTCATATCAGGAATAGAATCAGCGAAAAATCTAACGATTAATACGAAAAATTAGTCACACATAGTCCCAACCATATTATACACTTCTACTGCATTTATTTAATTTAAATTAAATAGCTACTTCAATGAATATATTGTTTATATTTAAAACCTTTATAAATATATATAGTATACGCAGTTTTCTTTCGACACCAATTGTGCTTTTATGAGAGAATATATATTAATAATAAGATATAGTAATCTACTTATACAATATATAATATATATAAATATATATATTAAGCTAATTGATAATATATAATCTTTTACTAGATAATTTAAGCGTATCTGTGATAACATACGATCCAATGACAATTCTTTTGAAATTTTTAAGAAGTAAGGCTTAAATAGATCTGATATATTACACATCTTTTGTTTTTTCTTACCTTTTACTAATGAAGTGTAATCATACTATCTGCTATTTTGTTTTGACCCGGACCACTCGCTGGGTTATACAATGTGTAGTCTATAACTTCGTGTGTATCTGATCGAGATAATCCTCAAGTAAACATCAATAGCAATACGTGACCTTTACTCATAAAACAGAATAAATGAAAACAACTTATACAATTTCATGCTACACTACGTTAATCTTTGGCCCACCCCCAACGGACAAAATGGGTACACTTTCTTTATCTACATGAGTTGAGCATGATCAACATTGGTTTCCGATTTTTACTCATCTCACTGTGCTACTCTTTAGATAGTTGTCTTCCTGAGAGAACGACTCCAAATGTCTCATCTAGTTTACCTAATTTACTTATTAGTCAGTCAGTATGACGTTATCTCGGAGTCAGCTCACTCAATGTGCTAGGTATATAGATATAAAATCTGAACTCTTTGAATCTAACTCAAGTATCGCAACTTGTGCTGTGATATATCGCCTTTTACAGAACTATCGCAAGAGAAAATTACGGAAGCTTTTGTTCTATCAAATATTCTCAAAACTAGTCTTACTCATTATATTATCGTACCATGATATTAGCTTTGATGTACCTCACTCAATATTGTATAATACCTGGCATTTTAATACTTCAAATACACAATCAATAATCAGTAGTTATACAATCGACCACTTCACACCCTTTCATTCCATAATCATTACATCCATATATACTTCTTCATTCAGTTCATACTCCATTTTCTACTCCAACTCCTATATTAATTATCATAAAACAATCCTCATTATATTTCGGGATATAATCTTCTATACGATCAATCATCATACATCTGCTTTACATTAACCTATATCTACACTTAAATTAATTAACTAAATCATCCTTACATGTTAGAATTGGATATATTAGCCTAGTATCTAATCATACGAATCTTATCTACTCATTGTATACGTGTACGATTGCTAGTGCAACTCATGTCAAATTACACAATAATTATAACTATATTTACTCAGTCTGGATTTACAACTTCCTTATCTATTACGTCAATTTTTTACTTAATATATTAACCTCATATCTAGATAAGTAAGTAATTACTCAATGATATCTACATCCATGAACATAACGTGAAATTTTACATCTAATTTATATGTACAGATAACCATTTATCCTAAATATGATTAGATATACACAAGTATGAATCATTCTTCATATATGTATCTTATATATTACCAAATTGACTTAACTAAATTTGTAGATACATCAACCTAAATGAAATAACCTTAATAAAATAGCATTACTAATATATTAATACGAACTAATAATGTGTTACCATTTCTTCAATAATATGGCAAATGTACTCCGGCGACTATCTCTATTGATTACCCATTATACTTAAAATAGTACATATCATGGCACATATGACTCTATATATCACAATCATTTTATATAAAATAGTATACTCTTATGAACTATTGCATTATATCTACCCATATGATATATCTTCTTATCTCCATAACGCAAATTAATTCTACGACAGGATGATCACCCAACATATATAGTATCTAGAGAATCCTCTACTTTGAACTTACCTCCCTTGTTCCCAATTGTAATTATACTCGTTATAAAAATTAATAACATTACCATTCACGTAGTATTCTATTTATGACATTACAGTCTTTATCTTCCCTCTTTGAGAGGCATCATACGTTTTATTACACATTTTCGTATAGTAAACATCATATACATTCACAACCTGTCCTATAAATCATTCTTGAGATAAGTTACGCTTTCTAGACGTAGGCTCTTCATGAGGTAAACGCAAGTGGCGCAATGATACACACTCTATCTAATCTCCAATCAAGACATTACTGACTCATTCCACATGGACAAGTTTGACGAGTGTAATAACAGATTTCTAAATTATAACTCACTCGGTTAGATACATTGATATAAATAATAATAAATAACTGAACAGACTATCATCAATGATGATTAATATGGGTGATATTAAGTGTAACTCACTCAATCTCTCTCCCACTTTCTTTGTGAAACAACTCCTCACGATCACTTCATTTAGTATCCTGATACTCTCTCTTCATAACATGAGTGAGACTGCTCTTCATATAACTCACTCAACATCTAAATACTAATCAATATTATATAAATAATAATTATCATCCTCTATGAAACTTATCTAATAATATAGAGGGTAGCTACATCAATCACTTATTCTGACTCACATCTTATATAAATAGACAGAATAATTACAAATTGTATTACCTTAAACCTAATGATGTATACATAATCTACAATTCGTGATAACTTCTTACTGGAACATCACCTCAAATGGATAAACTTTCACGATACATTCTTCAACGTCATATATTTTAGTGGGTATTATGATAGTATATATACTGATCTATATTCTCCTTTCTCTTCATCCTAGATGAATCAATTGCGGACTCTTAATTATCATCACACTTGTTATGTTTGTTATGGATCACATCTAGTGGTAATAGATTTAGACATGACTTTCAAATATCTCGTCAAAGACTCTTGTTTTTAATTTTTGCCGGTGACTCTGACGGTGATATTCACGCTGCCCAAATATTCTTCCCTCTCCAATGTCTCTATTTAATCATGTTCTTCAATAATTTATGGATTAGTCTCTGAGTAGGTGTTCTTATGTGGAGAAGGTCTCATTTAGCGCTCAGCACATATATCGTGCTCGAAATAGAAGTGTTAAATTAGCAAACTATCTTAATGTTTATGTCGTCCTGCCCAATATAGATAGACCTCGTGAACACAGTCGACTCTCATCCACGTCGAGGTTTCAGTGCTATATGGAACGGGTATAGGGTAATGCACTCTGACATTTACCCAATGACTAGTATCATAAGGACTCCCTGATGCTCATAGCTTATATGCCTAACGGTTGTCCTACCATCAAAGTAGGTATCCACGTCGATTGTTCGTACGAGTGAGTGCACTCTATCACCGTTCTGTATCCATATAAATTACTCAACTTATTTTATTATGTTGTTCTACCAACATATAACTTCTCTAGTGGAATACGTATTTTACTTTCTGAGTTAACGATCACTATATGTGACTATACAAAAACCAGTATTCACGGTCTTAGGCTAATGATCAAATTCAGATTATCAACTACGTCTCCATTAAGCTACCATTGCAATTTTCGACATCTAAGGGTCCTACTCGTCTTACTGACCGTAGTCTCAAATGTCGTGACG
>JABUQX010105701.1:50000-59647 GCA_015478945.1 Trachelipus rathkii | reverse complement strand
TATATATATATATATATATATATATATATATATATATATATATATATATATTATATAATATATATATATATATATATAATATATATATTATAATCATATATATATACAGGGTAATTCCAAAACCTACTGCCGCGACAAACTCGGCAGGGGCTGTTAGAAGCAACGATAAGCGAACAATTTTCATGTTAAAAAAAAACCAATGTGTATGACGCTTCGTTTTCAAAGTTACGGACGCTTGAAGGTAAACTAGTTTATGTTGTGTGTGACGCGTCGCATGTAAGTTACCGACGATTTAGGTTACTCAATAATTGTTGTGCGATGCGTACATGTGTGTTAGGCTTAACGCCCTCGAAAAACACGTGGGCAATACCTTTACCTGCCCAAAATCATCGTTGATCACAGTACAAGTGTAGGATCGATTACCGAATGGATCACTACACTTCTTCCCCGAGAGTTAACCGACATTGATAATGGTTACGGTATGCGAGCGCGAACGGAAAATGACGAATGACGTGCACCTCATGTACGGGAACGGTTTCCCACACATAATCACCCCCAACAAACAATGTTTGCTCGCCTTATCAGCACCTTCGAGATAACATGGGATCATCCATCTCCCCGTGTGGCTTGGTGGAAACGCCGTTAATACGAGGACATCTGCGTGAAGGATGAGGTGCTGAAGGAGAGTCGCCAACGACCCGTCACCTAGCACACGCTGCCATTTGCCCATGCCCATGGGTTCAAATCAGTCAGTCAGTGTTTCGGTCTTGCCAAGAGCAAAGGACCTCCATGGCATACCAACACAGAAAAGTACAAGGACTTGGTGCAAAGACCTTTCGCACCCCCGTCTGTTCGATTTTGCCCGGTTGGTTCTGCAACGAGCATCGATAATCCTGCCTTTTATGCACATGTCTTGTTTACCAATGAGGCGTGCTTCACACCGTGATCGCTTACACTTCACAGCAAGAAACAGTCACAACATGTGCGACGAGGACAATCTGCACGACAATGTTCATCCAGAGTTCACCAGAGCGAAATTTACAGTTAACATCTGGCGGTTGGAAATTTCTTGGGGATTATCTCTGGCTGGGGATCATTTGTCATTCATTCCACACCGTTGGATGAATCTGATACCTGCAACTACTCCAGAACACGCTTCCGCAGCTCATGGACGACATACCCCTTGCGACTCCCAGAGACATGTGGTTCCAACATGATGTTGCTCCAGCGCACTTCAGCCACCACAGTACGGCGCGGCATCTGGAGTGTTCTCTACACTGAGATAATGGATAAGGACAGAAGCGGGACCGCGCTTGCGTCGGCCTGCAAGATTGCCGGACCTTCACGCCCTAGATATTTTCTTGGGCATGTGAAGAGAAATGTTGTGTACATTAACCCAGGCAACACAAGAGAGGAACCTGATTCAGCGAATTTTCACTGCGTTTGATCAAATCAGACACAGTTAGAGGGCATGCTCGTGTTAGAGTCGACAGGCATGGTACGGTGATGTAACGGAACTGTAATCAGGAGGTCAGGAGATTACTTTTGAGTACTACTTAATTTTCCCCAATAAAATGATTTCATAACAAGCTACCTTTGTTTGCTTTACAACCTCGCGTCGAAACACATACGTTGTTTAGCAAAATATCCTCTTGTTGTTACCTCTATCAACCCTCGGAGTTACACAGATGTACGCGCACGCACACATACATAACATTGGAATACCCAAAATCTCCGGTTACGAAAGTAACGACGAGTCAAACAACATCACGTGGTTTACCTTAACATTCATCCGTAACTTTGAAACGAAGCCTCACAAAATAGCTTATTTAACAATAAATGTCCTTATCGATTTACTTATCAAGCCTCGAGCATTGTCGCAGAAAAGGGGGTTTTTGGGGGGGGAATTTTTTCATTCCTGGGGGAAAAATGTTTTTTTATTATAAATAATTATATTTATTATCATTTTTATTTAATTTATTATTTATATAAATATTTATTTATTTTATATAATATATATATATATATTATATATATATATATATATATATATATATATATATAATATATAATAGATATATATATATTAGTATGAAGCAGCAGATGTCATTTTTTTCGCAATCCGCGGATTGCGGAGTTGATGTTTAACCATTCCGCGGATGCGAATGTTTTGATAATATATTGATATATATATAATATATAATATATATATATATATATATATATATATATATATATATATATATATATATATATATATATATATAATATTATATATATATAATTATAGTTTAGCCCACAAAAATCCTATTAATATAATTGTTTTTACGACGGGTGCGGGACGGGCACCACAACCTCAAATGCGCAAAAACCCACCAACCTCTTTTTCCCCCAACTCTCCGACCTTAATGAAAAGATTTACAAGGATTATATATTTTTATGCACTAGTTTATTTGAAAATTTCAAAATATAGGAAGGTTGTGCTTTGGAGAAGCCTAAAACCAATATGCATTTTCTAGTATTGAGAATATGTTATCTTCATCATAAAGCGCCCAGAAAATTGCTAAATACTCTCTCACTTGGAACACTTGTTGGAGGGACAGGCTAAATATTTCCTTGCAAGTTTACTTCAGCGTGGGTAATAAACATTTTGCTTAACTTTTCACCAATGAATTATTCACATTTTGTATCTTAGGCCGTTTTTCTGATGATCGTTTTTCTTGAAAAGATCAGATTCATTTGACACTACATCTTTTGGTAATGCGTGTGTGTTTCTTTCATCACTACTGGACTGTAGGAATTCTTCCAGTGAATCTGTTATTGATTACTTGTAGAAGGTGTTGGTTCTGTAGATTTCGTTTTTTTTCCTTTTAATGGTGGCGAATTAATAGACTTTCGGATTGAAAAATTTTTTCAACTACAGCACAAAGCGTACGATATTAAACTTGTTCTAATATTGTGCTACAAAAAAAAAAACTTGCCTTTTAACTGGGATCGGATCTAAGTAAGTTGAAAGTTATTAAGGTTCAATTAATTTCCACAAAGCAAAAGCGTTTTCTAGCTCTAGTTTTATTACATTTTTGATTCTTTTCCAACCGTTATCCAATTTTCATTTTTTGAAGATGGTTCAAAATGTTCTTTAGCGTTTGTTGAGATTAATGGTATTACATCCGAGACAGAAGCTGTAGAGGCGCTGCTTGATTTTTTTTGGCATCCCTAATCTCGTGTGACTCTGTTGACTCAAATTATTATAACTTCATGCTGGAGATTCAGCAGTTCATCATTACACAGTTACTGAGTTGAAAGTCCCATGTTCCCTCATTTTCAGTTTGCATTTCAGATTCATCTTGATTATTTTTATTATAAATTTGAAAAGCTATGCATTATAACTTCAGGCTATGTTAATTATGAATATTTTAATACCTGTGCGGATGCTCCGCGTCGGGATGCGGATGTTACCTGCCATCACTAATATTATAGTATATATATATAACTATATAATAATATATATATATATATAATATATATATTATATAGTATATATATACCTGATATATAATATATATATATTATATATAGAGAAGAGAGGAGAGATAGGAGAGAAAGGAGAGAGAAGAGAGAGAGAGAGAGAGAGAGAGAAGAAGAGCAGAAGAGAGGAGAGAGAAGAGAGGAGAGAGGAGAGAAAGAGAGAGAGAGAGAAGGAGGAGAGAGAGAGAGAGAGAGAGAGAGAGAGAGAGAAGAGAGAGAGAGAGAGAAGAGAAGAGAGGAAGAAGAAGAGAGAGAGAGAAGAAAAGAGAGAGAGAAAGAAGAAGAGAGGAGAGAGAGAGAGAAATGAAGAGAGAGAAGAGAGAGAGAGAGAGAGAGAGAGAGGAGAAGAGAGAGAGAGAAGAGAAGAGAGACGAGAAGAGAGAGAGAGAGACGAGAAAGGAGAGAGAGATAGAGAGAGAGAAGAGAGCTGAGAGAGAGGCTCTCGAAAAGAGAGAGAGAGAGAGAGCAGAGAGAGAGAGAGAGAGAGAGGAGAGAGAGAGAGATTTTGAGGTAATATCTTAAATTCTATTTGTTGTCTTCTTTAAAGGTTTAAAAGTTACTTGCAGTTTATCCTGTGAATTATACCTATAAACAGACTTATGATTATAAAAAGGTAAAATAATTTATTAAATTAAAGTTAATTAATTGTTTATTTTTAATTGAGTATAAGCATTTTCAGAGAGAGTATAATATATATATATATATATATATATATACTATATATATATATATATAATATATATATATATATATATATAATATATATATATTTATATATATATATATATATATATATATATATATATTATATATATGGTTAATAACCTTTGCCCCCCCTTGGAAAATTTTTCTGCGGACGCCCATGATTATATATATATATATATATAATATATATATATAGTATATATATATATATTATATATATTATATATATATATATATATATATATATATATATATATATATATATATATATATATATAATTATATATATATATATATATATAAAGTTGAAAAGGTCAAGGTATGTGTGGTTTGTGACGTATGGTCCATCTGAAGGGAAACGTTGAAGAGAGTACGTTTTTTTGGGATAATCTGATTGATGTTCTGGATGGGGTGAGTAGGAACTTCATATTGATAGTGTTGGGGGACCTGAATGGTTCGATAGGTGATCAAAAAAAGGGATTGGTATAACAGGGGTTTTGGTGTGGCGGAGAAAATGAGAATGCTAGGAAGGCGAATTGATTCTGTGAATGAGAGAGGTATGTGTGCTAAGTAATATTTCTTTTAAACACAAGAGTATCCAGTAAGTATACTAGAGTTGGTGTTAGTAGAGAATGGTAACGAAGTGAAAAGTATGATGATTTTGTGTTGGGAAGAAGGAGATGTTGAAGTATGTGTTGGATGTTAAATCAGTGAGGGGTTTAGGAATGGGATTATTCGGTCCTTTATGTTGTTCTATGTTAAAATTAAGTTAGTGGGCTTGGATGGAGAGGGAAAGGTGATACGAAAGGAAGTAGGTAAAATTAAAAGTGAGAAGTTAAGTGAGCAAGACAATAACGATAAGTATGTAAGAGCGCTCGCTAGTAAATCGGTTGAATGTGAACAAGTTGATACTGAAGAAATCTGGGGGCAAATGAAGGAAGCAATTGTTAGTAGAGCAAAGGAAGTGTGTGGATGTGCTAAAGTAGGAAGTAAGAATGTTAACAGTGAATGGTGGAATGAAGAGGTGATAAAGCGGTTAAAGGTAAAAAAGATGCGTGGTTGAATGTACTAAAAGCAAATGATGAAGTCTTAAAAGAAAGATGCTTGGAATTATATAAGAGAAAAAAAGGAACCAAACTAAAAAAGTGCATACGTAGGAGAAAACAAGAGGTAAATGAACAGTTTGGAAGGGAGAGATGAATGGGGACTTACAACGGAATAGTAGCTCTTTCTGGAAGGAAGCGCGAAAGTTAAGAATGAGAATAAGAGGAAACTGCTTTAGAATAATGAATAGGGATGTGCTTTTGTAAACTTATGAAATGGATGTGAGGGGAGTGGGAAAGAAACTTCGAAAATCTGCACAATATTAACAGTAATGAAGAGGTGATAGTGAATGTGTGTGGGTTTGATGGTGCAAGAAGGAATAGGTATTTTGGGGATGAGGTTATTAGTAAGGAGGAGGTAATGGGTAGAGTGAGTAAGTTTGAAGATGGTTAAATCTGCAGGTATAGATTGAAATTACTGGTGAAATGATCAAGACGGAGGCGAGATGGTGATTGTATTGGATTTGGAATTTGTGTAATGGAGGGTATGTTCCAAGGGATTGGGAGGAGAGCGGTAATTAGTACCACTTATATAGGGATAGGGAGAAAAAGGGGAACTGTAGAAATTATAGGGGAATAAATTTATTGAGGGTGTTGTAGGGAAGGTACTATGCTGGTATTTGGTCGGAAAAGGTGCGTTCGAGTGACTGAAGAACTTGATTGGAAGACAAGGTTTGCGTTTAGGAGTGGTAAGAGGATGTGGTGGATCAAATCTTTACATTGAAAAAATGATTAAGAAAATGAGGGAGAAAAAAATAAATTGTATTTAGGCTTTTATGGATTTGCCAACAGGCGTATGATTAAGAGTTAATAGGGAAGCTTTATGGCAGTGGTGGTAAGTGATATATGGTGTTTGTGGTAGTAGGCTGCTGAATGGAATCAAAAGTATTGTTATGACGATAGTGAAGCGTGTTGTAAGAATAAATGTGTCAATGGTGATTGGTTTTAGGATTAATAGCGGAGTGAGACAGCGTTGTGTTGTTATGTCTCCTTGGTTATTCAATATAAATTCGTATATGGATGGGGTTATTGAAGAATTATTCGAGGTGGGATGGCAGGAAATGGTGTTAGAATGATGCAGAATGGAGGATGAATATAGGGTTGCCCTACCTATTATATGCGGAATGATTTGGTTCTTGTGTGGCGAATCGGAAGAGAGTTTGAGAGGATTGCTAGAGATTTGGGCAGGGTGTGTAAAAGGAGGGGGCTTGAAAGTAAACGTGGATAAGAGTAAGTTATGGTTGTGACGTTGAGAACAGTCTCGGTGTGAAGTTATGTTTAATGGTGAGCAGCTGGAACCAAGTGTCTAGTTTAAATATTTAGGGTATATGTTTGGATGAGAAGGGAACGGACGATGCCAGTGTAGTAGGAAAGTTGTGAATGGCAGGAAGGTGGCTGTTGCAATTAAATCGTTGGTGAATGTAAAGGACTAAATCTTGAGTGTGCTAGGGTCTTTACATGAGGGTATGTTGTTACTGTGTTATTGTATTAGTAGTGAGACTATGTCTGCGAATAGAAGTATAAGATCTAAGTTCAATGTTGTTTTCAAATGAACAATCTTAGGGGTGTGGCTAGATGTGAGAAGAATTGATAAAATGCAGGAATTAACTTATTAGAGAGTTGTGTGGTGTGAAGAATAGGGTAAATGAGAGAATAAATGAAAAGTATGTTGAGATGGTTTGGTCATATTGGAAAGATGAATGATAGTCGGTTGGTTTAAGCGGATGTATAGTGACGAGTGTGTTGCGGGAATCGACAGGCTGGGAGACCGAGGAAAAAGTGGATCGAGTCAGTAAACGAATGTTTGAAGGCGAGGAGGGAAATGTGAGTTTGGTAGAGGCGAGAAGGAAGGTGTATAAACAGCGAGGTGATATGGGCGGGGAATTGTTGAGGGGGGTATGGTTTGTGGCCCACCTGGGCCAAGGATGAACCCTTACATGACGATCTACCATAGTTGAGGTCCATCGCGGTCCCGTGAAGCTCTAGGGGTGGATTTTCTGACTGCCGACCCATTGTTCTCACTAATTAATGGTTACAGAGGGGCGGTAAGGCTGGGCTTTCCTTCCGAACTTTAGTCATGTTCTTCTACTGCTTTCCTTTTCCGATGCTCGTCACGCCACCTTACTCCCATTCTAGGGAAAATAGAAGGAAGGATAAAGAAATATTATATATATATATATTATATATATATATATATATATATTTAATAATATATTATATAATATATATATATATATATATATATATATAATATATATATTATATTAATATTATATATATATATATATAGAGGGAGAGTACACGCATACTCGAAGCGATGAAATTACCCCCCATTTTTAATGGTGCGTCTTTCTCTTTTGCGTTCATATTCTTCACACACTCATCCTCCAGGCAACATATTACAACACCACTTATCCACATATCATATACACATGATTTAAAGTACACACCCCACTTCTAGATAAAACACACCTTACAAGACATCCCTACTACTTCATATCCCTGTTGTGCGGAGGGAGAAAGAATTTTTCCCACATTCGTTATGGTTTCCTGCGTGTCGTAGAAGTCGACTAAGGGCGGTGGTAGTTGGGTTGGCTGCCCACTGACCACCTATCTCTTGCTAGGAATGCTTGATGCATGCCTCGGAGATGGTCGTGATCGCCGTAAACGACCTTCTAATTTTCGGCGAAATTTGTGTGAATCGTATGGGTACATGGAATGTCAGAGGAATAAATGTTGAGGAGAAGAGGAGAGAGGTGATGGATGTATTTAGAAAGGGCACATTGATTTGCTCGCTGTGACTGAAACAAAGATGAAAGGAAAAAGTGAAATTAAGTGGTTGTGGACTTGTGAACATGTGTTGCTTGCTGGTGTGGAAAGAGAATGAGAGAGGGAAGAGAAGGATGTTTGCAATTTTGATGAGTGACCTGTGGTACAAAGCTATGGTAGACTTTGTGCGTGTTTGTGAGTCCTAGAATTCTAATGCTCGTTAAATTTAAGTTTGAAAAGGTCAAAGTATTTGTGGTTGTGACGTACGGTCCATCTGAGGGAAACGTTTAAGAGAGTACGATTTTTTGGGATAATCGAATATGTTTGATGGGGTGTAGTAGGAGCTCAGATTGATAGTGTTGGGGGACCTGAATGGTTGGATAGGTGAATCAAAAAAAGGCTGATGTATAACAGGCTTGGTTTGGTCTGGTGGCGGAGAAAATGAGAATGGTTAGGAAGGTGATTGATTTTCTGTGAAGAGGAGAGGTATGTGTTGTAAAGTAATACTTTCTTAAAACAACAGATATCCATAAGTAATTACTAGAGTTGGTGTAGGTAGACATGGTATCGAAGTGAAAAGTATGATGATTTTGTGTTTATTGAAGAAGGAGATGTTGAAATATGTGTTGCGATGTTTAAATCAGTGAGGGGTTTTAGGAATGGATTATCGGATCATTATGTGTTCTATGGTAAAATTAAGTTAGTGGGGGGCTTGGATGGAGAGGAAGGTGATACGAAAGGAAGTAGGGTAAAATTAAGAGTGAGAAGTTAAGTGAGCAAGACGAATAAGGATAAGTATGTAAAAGCGCTCGCTAGTAAATCGGTATTGAATGTGAACAAGTTGATATTGAACAAATCTGGGGGCAAATGGAGGAAGCAATTGTTAGTAGTGCCAAGGGAAGTGTGTGGAATGTGCTAAAAGTAGGAGTAAGAATGTTAGCAGTGAATGGTTAAATGTAAGAGTTGAAGAAAGCGGTGAAATGTATAGTAAAAAGAAGGCGTGGTTGAATGTACTAAAAACAAATGATGAAGTTTCAAAAGAAAGATGCTTGGAATTATCTAAGGAGGAAAAAGGAAATACTAAAAGGTGCATACGTAGTGAGAAAGCAAGAGGTAAATGAACAGTTTTGAAGGAAGGATGAATGAGGACATACAAGGAATAGGAAGCTCTTCTGGAAGGGAGGAAGCGGAAAGGTTAAGAATGAGAATAAGGGAATCTGCTTAGGATAATGAATAGGGATGGTGCTTTGTAACTGATAAATGGATGTGAGGGAGTGTGGAAAGAACACTTCGAGGGAATCCTGCACAATATTGGCAGTAATGAAGAGGTGATAGTGAATATGTGTTGGTTTGATGGTGCAAGAAGGAATAGGTATTTTGGAGATGAGGTCATTAGTAAGGAGGAGATAATGCGGTAGAGTGAAAAGTTGAAGATGGTAAAATCTTGCAGGTATAGAAATGGAAATTTACTGGTGAAATGATCAAGAAAACGGAGGCGAGATTGGTGATTGATTGGGATTTGGAGTTGTGCTAATAAAGCGG
>JABUQX010105701.1:0-42500 GCA_015478945.1 Trachelipus rathkii | reverse complement strand
TGGGAACCGACCGGCTGGGAGACCGAAGAGAAAGTGGACTGAGTCGGGAACGAACGTCTGAAGGAGAGAAATGTGGGTTTGACAGAGGCGAAAGTTGAATGATAGGAGAGAATGGCGGGGGTTTTGTAAGGGCATGGTTGTGGCCACCTAAATAGGGGATGAACCCTACACTGGACGATTTACCATAGTGAGGGCCCGTCGCGGTCTCCATGAAGCTCTAGGGTGGATTTTCTGTCTGTGACGAGTTTTCACTAATTAATGGTACAGAGACAGGAGGGCTTTCTTTTTCGACATTTGTCATATTCCCCTACTGCTTTTCTTTTATTCAGCGCACTACTCCCGTCTTGGGAAGAAGAGGTAGGTAAAGAAAGAAAGAAAGAAAGATGATGCTACCAACTTCATACGGTAAATTGAGATCAGCAGTATTCAAGAAGTTATTCAAGGCTGATCAGATATCATTTACTACAGATATATGGATAGCTAAATATTCAAACGAGTTTTATTTCTTTAACTACTCACTGGCTTACGAGCCAGTTTGAAAATTGGACTATGTATTCCATTTCCATTTCTTCCGCAGTAATTAAGATATATATTATATATATGAGATTTATCATATATATTATATATATATGCTATATTATATGTTATGTTATATATATATATTATATATATATATATTGTTGTTATATATATATATATATATTATTATTATTATTATATATATACATTATACATATATTATTATTGTTATTATATATTATTATATATATAGTATATATATATATATATACATATATATATATATATATATATTATATATATATTATATATATATATATATATATATAAGGTTAATTATATATATATATATATTTTAATTTTGATTTTAAATCAATCTCTAATGAGCATCTTCTTGAACCAGATTTAGATATTTATAAACTTATTTCAATAATACCAGGTATGTAATACACTATGTATGAATACTACACAAGGCTACCATTATATTTGTTAAAAGATACAGGGGTTCATGTAAAATAATGCGCCATCCAGCGAATTTTTTAGTTATGAAGTAGTTACAGTTATATCTGCCCGGCCAGAATTTGAAAATTCCGGGCCGGAACCGAACCGAAAAATGTCAAATTCGGCCGGACCGGAATTCCAGTACACCTCTAAAATATATATATATATATATATATATATATATATATATATATATATATATATATATATATATATATATATATATATATATATATATATATATATTCAATGTTTAAATGTAACTACCCACAAAGATACATAATGAAGGAATGTGAGAAAAGAAGAAAGAGCGGCAAGACACTTTATTGGACAACCAATAACATGGTGGATTCCTCTCCAGAACCGTAGGTTGATAGAGTGTGAGGCCAGGGTGCAGCCAAAGTCTCGGCAGACACACAATGTTGGTACGTACGGCTACGGCCACGGGGATTGTTGGGTCTGTCTCAATACCGTGTATGACCCCCTCTAGCACGGATGACTGCCTGACACCGTCCTAAAAAATTCGCATTTTTACGATTTTTGTCTAAGTTTGACAAAAAGCAAACTCGATATTTCTTATGTTTCATAAGCACAAATGCAAAAACAAAATTGCTGTATTGTAAAGTCGTTTTTGTTTGTGCATTTGTGCTTACTAAACTTCAGAAAAGCTCGAGTTTGATTTCATTTTTGTCAAACTATGTGCATAATCATAAAAAAAATGTAGAATTTAGAATGTGCTTAGCCAAAAATGCAACAAACTATGGTGGTGCGGTAGGTCCATTTGAATTGATGAATATTTCATATAATAAAATAAACTTTAAATATAATTTCTACCAAATGGATAAACTCCATCACAATAGTTGATCAATTATTTGTAATATAAACCATTTGTTATGTTTTTTATTTCTGTTTATTCCAAATATATATATATATATAAAAAAATAAAAAAAAAAAAATATATATATATATATATATATATATATATATATATATATATATATATATATATATATATATATATATATATATATATATATATATATATATATATATATATATATATATATATGGTTCTCCTTCTGACAAATCTTTCTGCTCTCTTGCCAAAAACATCTCTAACAACTTCTGTAAATCTGCCTTTCCTCCTCTTATTCGATCTGATGGTTCTGTTGATTATTCTCCAACTGTAAAGGCCAATCTCTTCGGCCTCCTATTTTCCCCTCCAACTCAACCCTGAACGATTCTGGCACATCTTCCCCAGATGTCCTATGCCTTTGTTGTGATTACATTTATAGGTGCAAGGCTCCTCAAATCTATGAAATCTATGAACGTTAGGAAGGCGGGTGGCCTGGATGGCGTTCCTCCCCGAGTTTTGAGGAAGTGTGCATCCGTGCTGACCCCGCCCCTCGTTCAACTATTTTCTCTATGTCTCAATACTAACACTTTCCCTCAGTGTTGGAAGCACACACATGTCCAACCTATTCCGAAAAAAAAGCCGCCGCTCTGATCTTTCTAACTATCGCCCTATAGCTTTCACTTGTATTCTATCTAAGATCTTTGAAACCCTTCTCAGCTCTCATTTCTTAGATCATCTGAAATTTTTTTCACTTCTATCCGATCGCCAGTACGGCTTTCGGAGCTCGAGGTCTACTGGCTATATACTTTCCTATCTTACTGATTTAGGGTTTTCTGCCCTTAGGAACTGCGGGGAGACTCGAGTGGAGGCGCTTGAAAAGAAACAAATCATTTGACCGGGTATGGAACGCGTCACTGCTCTCCAAGCTCTCTTTGCTTACTTATGTCTAGTTTTCTTTCAGATCGCTCAATATCGGCTGTTGTTGATAGGATGACTTCTTCTTTTTCTGTCAATAGTGGTGTTCCTCAGGGTTCTGTTCTATCTCCTACTTTATTCCTACTTTTCAGTAATGATCTTCTCACCTGCACATCTAACTCTATCCACCCATATGCCGATGACTCGGACCCTTCATTCTTCAACTCATTTCAATTCTACTCCCCCTTGTACTTCTAGAATTGCCTCTCGCCTTAATCTTTCCGATTCTATTCTCGCTGATCTGGATAGAATTTTCTGGTGGGGTCATCTCAACCTTGTGAAATTCAATTCTTTAAAAATCTAACTTCAAATCTTCCTCTTTAAGGAACCTTCTAACTTTCCTACCTCTTTCGACGGTTCTCTCGTCTCTCCTGTTGACTAAATATAAACATTCTTGTCCTTAACATAAAAAATGTCTTGGAAACCTCACATCACAACGGTTGCTAGGGCGGCATCAAAAAAACAAAAAAACTGGGCGTTCTGTTTAGACTGTGGGACTTTTTTTCCTCTTCTCAGTTATTCCAGTTATACAAGGGCCTCATCCGCCCTTGTGTTAGCTACGCCTCACAGTATTTGGGGAGCCTTTTTCAACACCAGGATTTTGGATAGGGTTGAGTCAAACGCCAAAAGGCTTATAAACTGTTATGTACTTTCCACTTCACATGACCCTCTATCTTTGCTGCGCGATGTTGGTGCTTTATCTCTTTTCTATAGGTATTGCAGCGGCAGGTGCTCGAGGGAACTTATCACTCTCGTACCACCACCTTTACGACACCCTCGTATCTGCGCATGAGTTTTGTGTTGATGCTGGTAACCCAGGCTAGTTCGCTGTGGTGTTTCTTTCTTGCCGCCACAATCTTTGTTCTGTGGAAATCTCTTCCATCTTCTATGTTTTTGCCGAATTTAATCTCCTCACTAACTAGTATACCGGTGCTCATCTGGGTAGTTTCTACGTTAGTTGGCGAACTTTGAGACGCACAACAGCCCCTCCTTGAATAGGGGCCCCGCCCGTGAGTGGTGGTGACAACCGTAATATATATATATATATATATATAGTATAGTATATATATATATATATATATATATATATATATATATATATATATATATATATATATATATATATATATATATATATATATATATATATATATATATGCAGGTAAGTGTGCAGTGTGTGTGCAAGGTAAGGTGTGCAGGTAAGTACGTGCGTGTGGCAAAGTGTGCGTGCAAGTGTGCAAGTGTGCGTGCGTGCGTGCGTGCGTGTGTGTGCGTGCGTGCGTGTGCGTGCGTGCGTGTGCGTGCGGCAGTGTGCGTGCGTGCGTGCGTGCGTGCGTGCAAGCGTGCGTGCGTGCGTGCGTGCGTGCGTGCGTGCGTGTGTGTGTGTGGTGCGTGTGTGTGTGTGTGTGTGTGTGTGTGTGTGTGTGTGTGTGTGTGTGTGTGTGTGTGTGTGTGTGTGTGTGTGTGTGTGTGTGTGTGTGTGTGTGTGTGTGTGTGTGTGTGTGTGTGTGTGAAATTTTCCATTAGGAGTCGGGAGTTGGAATTCGGTTTAAAAATAGCGACTCTTAGAGTCCAAGTGGGGAGTCGGCTGTTTTTAATATCGGCTCTGGGAGTCGGGAGTCGATTTATTTTTTTTCAACTCCCCATCCCTGGTTATATCTGTGAAGTGCAAGCATCCAGTTACAATATTATTTTACACATAAGGTCAGAAATCTCAGTTATATGGCTTACTAAATGATGATAAAATGATCACATTCTATGATACATCAATTGTATTAGATTTTTAATTTTTAATTTAGAAAGGTACTTTCATTAACATAATAACGCATGTATGAATGACACTGTCTCTTCTTTCACATATTCTGCTCAAAATTTGTCTATAGTCAAAATAATAATAATAATAATAATAATAATAATAATAATAATAATAATAATAATAATAATAATAATAATAATAATAATAATAATTTAAAAGGTACTCACTTGAACATTTATAATTTTATTCCGTATAAGAGACTGAAGAAAAACACAAACTAATCTCACCAACCGATTCTGCATGTATCTGTCTTTTATTGTTTCACATGTTGAAATGCAATTGCTTATGTACAGATGAACAAATTCAGTAGGTAGTTCTACGGCTGTTGTCAACCTTAAAATTATATATAGCAGTTATAGTTGAAGTTATGGTTATGATATGTATATATATATGATAGCAGAGAGAGATAAGAGAGAGTATAGTAGAGAAGTTATATATATAAACTTAAAAATATATATATATATATAATTATATATATATATATAAGAATTGTTGGGATTTGTGACCCAGTCCCAGGTAGCTGGGCTAATGAAGACCAGATCACAAATCAACACTTTTCCTACCTTCAGACAAATCTCAGACGCGGAACCAACAGAAATATAAACTTTATATATATATATATATAGATAAAAAAGAATTATATATATATCTATATTTATATATATAAATATATATATATATATATATATATATATATATATATATATATATATATATATATATATATATATATATATATATATATATATATATATATACATACCTTATGAACTGTGTAACTAGGGTAAATTATATATATATATATAGATATATATATATATATATAAATATATAAAGGTAAAAAAATATATGTATATATATATATATATATATATATATATATGGACCAGGATATATATATATATATATATATATATATATATATATCCCAAGTTTACCATCACCTTGGGATACTTTTAATTTTTTTTTCTAACATTAGTTTTAGTTATACTGTTAGTACACGATCGCTTGTGTGTGTGTGTGTGTGTGTGTGTGTGTGCGTGTGTGTGTGTGTGTGTGTGTGCGTGTGTGTGGATTGAGTAAACGGGTAAATTTTTAAACTATTAGAGCTTGTGTGCGTTTGTTTGTGCGAGCGGCTGATCAAATGACAGGTCGAAGTAGATGTGGGGGTGGGCGCAGGCGGGGGTTTTCTATTGACTTTGCTAACGTTCGCGGCCTGCATGCTAATCACGAATCTGTGGAATATCACCTCTCTAACTCAACCTAACATTTTATTATTGTCTGAGACCCAGCTGGCCAGGGATTCTTTTTCAAATAAACTTAATATCTCTAATATAACTTTTTCTATAATTCCGTCTAAATGGTGGTGTCTGTGCCTATATAAACATAAACACTCTTGTAACACGTCTCCAGAATTTTGAATCTCCTAATTTCGATGTTCTGTATTAAAAATCTTTCTCCTACTACTATCATTATCTTGTGCTTCTGCATCGCCCTCCAATGGAACAGATTAAATTTTTTTGACCATTCATACTCTCATGAGACTGTTACTTTTCCCATCCAAATGCTGAGATCCTCTATTTAGGGAATTTCAAACAACATAAACCACACTGAGTGGTTGGGCCCCTCTCATACTGATTTAGGCGTGGGGAGGAGGCCGAATCAATCAGCATTCTCAACGATCTGGATCAGTTAATTAAGGAACCTACACATATTCCAGACCGTCCCAACCAATTCTTGAATACGCTTTACTTATGTTTCACCTTCACCACTACCCCTTCTCGTTTTAAATACACCATTTCCTATTGGTAACCCATCACAATCTTGTAGCTCAATTATAAATATCTTCTCCAAAGAGCTCACCATAACCAAATCGTGCACTGGCACTTCTTTAATCGGGCCAATTTAGAATTGCGTTGTTTTTTGGCTAATTTACTCCTGGAATGAATCCTGCTTTGACCTGGGGATGCTTCGGTCACTGCTGAAAAGGTGGGGTCATAATTGATAAGGGATGAGCAGGTACATTCCATCTCCAACTAAATCTTTTTCTCCATTATATGGTTCGATGAAAAGCTTGTTCTCGCGTCATTAAGGGAGAGAGACAGCTGCATAGGGCACCCTCCACTCTCATTCTCCATTACTCTTACCAATTTTCATTCTGCTCGAATCGTTGCAGGGATACTATTCGACAGGCTAAGCGCACTTTCACTAAAAGAAGGTGCGCCAACCTGCTTGGTTCTCCTACTGATAAAAATTTCTGGCCTCTTGCCAAAAACATCTCTAACAACTTTTGTAAATCTGCCTTTCCTCCCCTTATTCTCTCTGACGGTTTTGTTGCTTTATTCTCCTTCTGATAAGGCCAATCTCTTCGGCCTCCTTTTCATCTAATTCTACCCTGGACGATTCTGGCATACCTCATCCCACTCCTTCTCCTCTCAGGTGTTTGTGTACTTACCTGTGACACATGATAGGGTGCATGGGATCCTGAGATCTATGAACATCAGGAAGGCTAGTGGTCTGGATGGCATTCCTCCCCATGTTTTGAGGGAGTGTGCTTCTAAGCTGGCGCCTGTCCTCGTTCAACTCTACTCTCTATGTCTTAATACTAATACTTTTCCTCGGTGCTGGAAGCGCGCATATGTCCAACTGATCCCAAAAAAAGGTAGCTGCTCTGATCCTTCAAACTATCGCCCTATAGCTCTCACCTGTATTCTATCTAAAAATTTTGAAACTTTCCTCAACTCTCATTTCCTGAATACCTGAGTCTCATTCTCTTCTTTCAGATCAGTCAGTATGGCTTTCGTCGCTCGAGGTCAACTGGTGACATACTTTCCTATCTAACTGATTTATCTTCTGCCCTTAGGGACCATTGGGAGTCTTGCGTGGTGGCGCTTGACATATCGAAAGCTTTTTGACAGGGTTTGGCACGCGTCACTGCTCTCTAAGCTCCTTCCTTTGGTTTCTTTCTCTTTGCTTACTCTTGTTTATTTTTCTCCGATCGCTCTATATCAGCACTCGCTGATGGAGCGACCTCTTCCTCCTTCCTAGTTAATGGGAATTCATAACTGTTTATCTCCAACCCTTATTCCTACTCATCAACGATCTCCTCAGCTGTACTTCCAACTCTATTCACTCTTATGCTGATCCAACCCTCCACTCTTCTACTCACCTCAAATCTGCTCCCTCTTTCTTTTTTCTTCTAGAGTTGCCTCTCGTCTTCAGCTCTCCGATCTATCCTGTCGATCTGGATGGGATTTCCTGGTGGGGTCACCGCAACCTTGTAAAATTCAACTCTTTAAAACTCAACTTCTACATTCTCAAAAACACCTCCAACTTTCCTATTTCCTTTCGACGGCTCTAACGTCTCCTGTGAATAACATAAACATTTTGGTCTTACCATAAACAATAAATTGTCTTGGAAACCCCATATTTCAATGAAGGTGGCCTCAAAGAAACTTGGAGTTCTGTTCAGGTTGCGTGAATTTTTTCCTCCGCACAGCTGCTCCAGTTATATAAGGGCCTTATTCGCCCTTGTATGGAGTACTGTTCTCACATTTGGGGGCTCCCCCCTTTCTACTGGATAGGGTTGAGTCTAAAGCTAAGAGACCACAAACTGTCCCCGCTTTCAAACTCTCTGGATCCTCTATCTCTACAGACGACGTTATGCACTCTCTTTTCTATAGGTACTACAGCGGTAGATGCTCAGGGAGTTGGCCGACTGCATCCCACCTCCATTGCGTCGCCCCCGCAATACAAGGGGCCATGCTCGCATGAATTTTGCGTGAGTATTGAGAACCCTAGACACTCGTTGTGGTGCCTCTTTCTTCCCAGCTACTTCTGTTCTGTGGAACTCCTTGCCTTCTTCTGTTTTTCCAACTATATTTAATCTTCCTCTCTTTAAAGCCCACCTCTGCGCTCACCTGAGAGATTTGCCTTAGGCTGGGAATTGGGTGGGTTTTCTTAGTTTTATTTTCTGCCTCCAAAGGCCCGGCCCAGGAGGTGGTTAATGCAAAAAAAAAAAAAAAAAATATATATATATATATATATATATATATATATATATATATATACAAGGGAATAAAGAATAATTATTGACTTCTGTATCATAAATATTATAAGAACAAATACCGATAAGAAGAATGGATTTTTTATCAGCAAAAATTTTGGGGAACAAAAAAGTTGTCGTTTATTAAATTTAAATAGAAATTTATTTTCAGTATATTTTTTATTGAAAATTTTCTAAGTTTATTTTTATGTGTGAGTCGCTTCGGTTGTTGAAACTAAATTTTTTATTATAAAAATTATCGCTGCGTTAACGAACATGTGTAACAATATTGCTGAACAAATGTAGTAAATTTTTCGAAGTTGTTAAATATATATACTTTCAAGAGTTGACTAAGATGAAAAAAACTCGTCAAGTCTTGGAAGTATTATGACAATAATAATAACAATATTTTTATAATGACAATAACGATAGCAATAAAAGTATAAAAAACTATAATACTACTACTACTACTACTAATAATAATAATAATAATAATAATAATGAAAGCAATATATTAACTACAATAAAATAATAATAATAATAATAATAATAATAATAATTATTAATAGTAATTATAATAATAATTACCAATAATAATTATTATTTGTAGGAGTAGTCAGTCTTTGAGAATACAAAGTATCTCAAAAGAAAGACAATTTCCAATGTAATAACTTTACTTTCGTTTTCTATTGTATCTTGCTCTACATAGTAAGCAAGGAACACGAATAGGAAACTTAGATGCAAGTAAGTATTTAGTTACTACCAAACAGTAGTGACCTCTATCTGTGGGTTATAAGAATACTACTTGTTCTACCACCAATGGGTAACTACAACTACCATAACTACTATAAGTTACAATTAACACACGAAAACACCATTACTGTCATCGAATTTTTTACCTCGAAAAATGTTATCAATGCGTGATCAATTATTAAGACATTTTTATTATTTCTAAAACAAATATTTATAGTTTCCTATATTTATTTTGATAGATATATATATATTAAGATTGGATTTTCAATTACAATATTCAAAGGGGAATGTTACAACTGATATTTTTTACAACAAGAATCGTTTCGTGATCAAACTTCAAAATTTCACGTTTATGAAAATTTGACAAGGTTTTATTTCTGATTTCATTTTATTATTTTTAACTTTTTATTTTTTCTGTTCTTTTTTATATGTATATATAATAAGACCCTTTTTTTTTCTTTTTTACAAAAAATAAAAACTTTTTGTAAATTTAAAAAGTTTACTTTGAGATATTGAACAATCTTTATTGTAAATCATGATTTTTTATCAACAAAATTTCGAGTAAATAGAAAAATTTCGACTGACAATTATATATAATATATATATTTTAAATTTTAATATTAATGAAAAATGTTTTTTATTTTTCATTGACGATGCAATAATATTGTACTTACTAACTTTAATTTTTATGGACTATTTTTTAAATGACAATTTTTAGTTTCTAAATTTTGATATTTTTCTACATTTTATTTTTCTTTTCTCGATTTAGCGTTTTTACTTACTTTTATTTTTATTTTTCTCAATTTAGCTTTTTTGTTTTACTTCTTGCCTCTTGGCTTATTTTTCTGATTGACGTTTTACTTTTAGTAATTTTAACCATTGGAATTTATATCCAAATTTTACTTTTCTGGTTTATATTTGCAAAATCTATAAATAAGTTCTTATCAGAGGTGTTGTGTTTAAGTCATGTTTATAAAAAATCATTTACATGGCGTTGTTTTCTATGATGTTAATAATATTAAAAAAGAGTAGATAAAAAAGAAAAGTTCAAAACCTTTGTAGATTCTCCATTCCTATACATTAAAACTGGACTCCTAATTTTAAGTCGAAGGGAAAAAAGGTGATTTGAAAGTTGATTGACGCGGATATTTGAAATTCGGTAATGGAAACCAAATAACAAATAAGCGTGGGTCAATCGGATTAGTTCAAATCATGAGGACTATTCTATAAAAAAATATCACAACATTATATAAAAACTTGTGGGTCCACGATCAGATCAGATTGCTCTAACTGGAGAAACCCAAAAAGAAGAGACTAAGTTCATATATAATGTTAAGATATTTATCATAAATGAATGATAAACGAATCAAAAAAACTGAAGCCTTTTTTTATACATCTGAAAGGAGAGAAGGGGGACACGAAGTCATTAGTAGGGATTCCTATCGGTTTGTCCAGAAGGCTTACACAAATATATTACCTATGTAAAAATTCCTTGGAACACTTCTAGAGGAGGAAGATTTTTCATATTTACCTCCCAGAGAACAATAAACAAAAAAATCTCTGAGCCCTACTAGAATTTGACAGGTCACTTCCTTAATAATGATGATGTTCTAAAAGGAGGGGGTTTGAAATCAGTCTGACAGATAAATTTCGTCAAAATTTAATTTTACTTTATTACTGCATTTTAAATTACTCTTGTAGAAATCTTTACAATGTTGGAACTCAGGGAATGCAAACTAAATTGGACGGAGTTCTTTGAGCAAGCAGTAAATTAAGAATAAGTGAGGTATCGATCGTGATCGCTTCTTTTATACCCAACGGAGAGAATGCCGAAGCGGTTGACAACAAGTGAATAATTGAAAAAACATTAATTTGAATTATTAATGTTATGATTATAAATTTAATGTCAAAAGATAGCAAATTTAAAACTATATACTACATAAATAATTTATTGAATGAATTAATGTAGATTTGTTGTAAAAATTACTAAAAGTTTACAATGGCAACCTTTAGCAACTTATATCCTGTTATAAACGCGTGATTTTTATTCAGATAGGGAATTATATAATAAATTTAACTTTTCAATTAAAGATAATTATCAATTTAGATAATATTCAAAAGATTCGGTACATCATTCTGATTCTTTTGATACTAAATTCGAGTTTGTAGAGCAAATATGAAAAATAAAACGTTGAAATTTCAACTTGGAAAAATGAGAGATCAAATGACCAAAAATCTTGACCTTTTCGTTCAGAGAGGTCAATGATATTTATATAATTTGAAGATGGATATGTTAGGATCAATTTGAAGTAATAACCAAGTCCGATACTCGAAAAGTACCGGGTTAAACGGAAAGGGGGGGAAAAACTTTCAAATAGGAAAATTTCCAAATTTTGAAAGCCTATTTTGACAGGTGATTTAATATATTTATAATTACGAAACTATAACTTTGATCAATGTCAAAGTTTAGCAAAATATAGCCCCATATTCCTAGAATAGTTGAGGAAATTTTGAGACCTTAAAATTTTGGCAAAGGAGAGATATTCATATGCCGGTTGAAGTGTATCACTTTTTATTTCTTAAATTTGGAAGTAGAAGGTTCTGTGTATATATATATATATATTTATAAATATATATATATATCAGAAGCATATATATATATATATATATATATATATATATATATATATATATATATATATATATATATATATATATATATATATATATATATATATATATATATATATATATATATATATATATATATATATATATATATACCGGTATATATATATATATAAAAAAAAAATAATATATATATATATATATATATATATATATATATATATATATATATATATATATATATATATATATATATATATATATATATTATAATAAAAAAAATTTTTTTCTTCTATTACAGTATAATCAAGAACTATTTATATAAGTCAATGGAATCTATTCTCTAAATTGAATAATTACGTAATAACTCATTTTTTTTATATTTAAAGTTTTTACATGTTCCATTTTTTTAAAAGTTAAAAAGTATCTCTATAATATTTTCTATATATGGATGTATAGTATGAGAAGTGCTAAGTTTGATATCCATCTCAACCTTGAAGATAATTGTTTTCACTTATATTTCCATGTTCAAGTAAGTTCATATTAATATTAGAATAATTATTAAAAGGAAATTATTTATACATTATAAGAAAAATACTTTGTAATAAATAGCAAACAATAGAAGGAAAAAGAATTAATGATACTTCTTTTTGTTTTAGTTTTCGCCTCGTTTGAAGGACTAAATTCTAAATTCTACTAAGTATCTTGGAAAGAAGTTTCCTCCAGCAAGTTCTGGAGGTAGGTACAGAATTGCTGTTAAATGAATATGTACTCTAAAATGAAATAACATTATAATAACTTTACGAATTACAAACACAAATGCCAGATACATTCACTTTAGACATTCTCTTATACATACTTTTCTTTCTTTCATTTTAGGCACGGGCCAGGGAGTCCAATTAACGTATCATCACTATCACCATTAAAGATCGGGCTACGGAGCTCATCTGTATCTATCAAATTAAACTGGCTAAGGAGCCCTTTGACCTTAACTTCACTATTATCATTATTGGGTTCAGGAGCCCTTATCACAAACATTAGAGATTTGGTGGAAGAGCCTTCCAAAAATACGTACAAAAGCAAAGGAAGTTAAATTGCAAAGACTCTACGTTTTTATTTGCGAAATTTTAACTAAAAACTTTATAAATATAGTTAATTATTAACGTTATTAAGACAAAGAATTGTGTGTGTGTGTGTTACCCGGCTGTGCCACTTTAAATATTACTTCGCACCTACATTGATGACCAGCTGTAAGCTAATTAAAAATAACTTAAATATTACTTCGCACCTACATTGATGACCAGCTGTAAGCTATATTATTAAAAAGAATTAAAACTTTAAAAATTACTTCGCGTGTATATTGATGACCAGCTGTAAGCTATATTATTAAAAAGAATTGAATTCTTATTAAGAATGTAAAAAATAAAAATATAAACCTATTAAAAACACTAAAAATCATAAAAAGAAAAACTTTGATTAAATAGTGTAAAATAATAAAATATATATTAATATATAAAAATTATAAGATATTAAAAATTAAATTACTTTAAAAAAATAAAACTTATAAATAAGAAATAAATTAGGAATATAAAATTAGTTTTATTCAGCCTTTCATATTGTATTGAGTCTAATAATTTAATTCATAAAGAGAAAGAAATGGTTTAAATAGGAGGTAATTATTTGATTTATTTGTTTAACTGCACTGTTTGCCTCTTGCTTTGCACATTACATATTCTCACCCTTTTTATTTTCTTTGCATGATCTGTTGCTTTGAGAATGTTTATCGCATCATGTCCGTTTGTCAAGAACAATGGTAGAGCTTAATGGGTATTTCAGCATGTGAGCTGAACCTACTGACCCCTGGATGTGGAACTTTCACCTTAGCACTTCCATATATGCACACAACAGTAAGTTAATATCATTGTGTGTTGTATTAATGTCTGTCTTTAGAATAGATCTCACCAACTACAAGTATTTTCATCATTTCTAATCTCCCATTTAATTATTTATTCTATTATCTCACATTATTATTAAAATCTCCCATTTATCAACCTTTATTATATTCCATTTTAATGTTATAAGAAGATCATCAAATTTTTTATAAAATATATATATATATATATATATATATATATATATATATATATATATATATATATATATATATATATATATATATATATATATATATATATATATATATATATATATATATATATATATATATATATATATATATATATTTTTTTTTGAAACTTGGTATGGTTGTTGTTCGGGATGTAAATAAAGAGAAAATGTAAGAATTTTTCTTTAAATATGAAAGGGGGGCTCCAGCCCCTAACCCCATTTTTAGGGGTTACAGGTAACCCAGGGGTCTCAAACTTGAGACTTTTGCTATTTTATAGTAAAGGAATTAATATTGTAAATTTCAAGGGCATAGCCCAATTATAAAGGGTACTTTAATTTTTATGGCATTTTAATTTTTTTGGTTAAAAATGGACACCAAATCAAATATCCTTTTCCCGCTGAATTACTTTTTTTTTTTATATATATAAAGTGATTATTAAGATTACTATTTACAAAATTTTATGAGGAAAAAATGATGACTAATGTAATCCCGATCTCCTCAACCACGATCCCAGGTCAACCACTCGCGAATCCAATCATCAAAACCCAACAGGAAATATTCACAAGTATTTAATGGGGCAATTTAAAATAATGAGATATATATATATATATATATATAGAGAGTAAGAGAGAGGAAGTGAAGAAGTTGGAGAGGAGGTGGGAGGAGAGGAAAAAGGTATAAGTGTGTTAATATTTATAGGATGAAAAAGGAGAAGAGGAGGAAGAAGAAGAAGGCAACACTCAAAGGATCGTCTGAAGTTTCCACCTCGTAGTGGAATTCCCCTTTTACCCTTGTTTCCCCTTTTCTCTTTTATTGTACAGTTTAATTTAAAGTGATATTTTCTCTTTATTTTAGGTGAACTTTGTTGATAAAATAAGTGTAAGACGAATGCCCTTTCTTGTGTTCTTACAAAAGTGTTTAAGGGTCTTAAATTAGGAACTTTGCGTGCGTATAACAAGGGACCAAACAAGTAGGATTCGGGGTTGCATGCAACAACCTTAAAAGAGATACTACTTGTGTGGCCTCTTTCATAGACATAGTCATTAATTATAAATCATGCTAATTTTAACGCTTTAACGCGAACAATCGAATAATCCCCTAAACCCCACCCGATTCGACATCCTATTTAGGTGAGTAGACTTTCTCGGTCATCTGGAATTTATCAAGCTGCGCCACTCTGCTCTCTACTCACAATCATGGAGGAACTCAAGGCTTCATTGTTATCCATGAAAAAGGAGATCGAAAGGATAACGGAAGGAAAGGAAAAAGGAAGAACCACAAAGAACATGTCCCCGGTGGGAAGGAAACGAAGGAGAAGACTATGGAATGTGGAAAAAACTCATAGATTTGTGGTTTCTTGCAGAAGGAAAGAAAAAGAATATCCAGCAGTAGAAATCATGTTAAGTTTAGGAGAAAGGGCATTCAAATTTGGGCAGTATATTTCTATGGAGGATCTACAATCAGTAGGAGGAAAAGAACAATTTGGCAGGGAAAGGACGCAAGATAAGTTCGATAAAATAAGCAAGTATTTTAAAATACAAAGAAATAAAGGAGAAGGGATGAGAGATTTTATGGGACGATACGAAATACAGGAGAGAGAATGTCGCCTGGTCTGCGGCAGTGGGTTTCTGGTGGAAGATTTACGTTGCTGTCATGTAGTTGAAGCAGCAAATCTTACCAATGAACAGAAACAACTTACTTTATCGTATTGCGGAAAAGGAGACTGGAACTTTAAGGACTTTAAAATGCTCTTATTACTCTATATGAGATGAATATCGGAGAGGAAAAAAAGAAAGAAGAAACTTGTGGCTGGTTTAGTGAGAAAGATCAAGAAAAAGGAGATAAAGGATCGAACTTGAAAGAAAAAAATCCTACATATCCAGATTGGTCGTTCAAAAAATGCATGATTTGCAGATCAGAATACCATTTCGCCTTCAAGTGTCCTCACAGAGGTAAGGGAGTGAGGATGAAGACAGAAACCCCTCAAAATGAAGGATTCAAGAACAAAAATATAGGGCAGAATGAAGGGAGAGAAAGAAGTGAGAAAAAAGATGTCTACTGCAGTTACGAAAAAGAAGAGAAAACATCGGGGCCATATGATGATCTTGAGGCCTTGATTGACACTGGTTGTAAGACATCAGTTATTGGGGAGAGATGACTAGGCAGGATAGTGGGGAGTTTGTCTGGGAGAGAGAAAGAAAGGAAATGTTGCAGACAGTGGAGGAGAAGGAAGGAACCTATGTTTTTGGTGAGACAGAGTATCATGTTTGTAAGATAATTAACATACCATGCAACATCCGTGGATATGAGTTTCTCATGAGAACTGAAGTGGTAAGGGGAGATATTCCTTGGCTTGTGGGAAAGGAGACGATGGAACGGATGGACATGAAAATAGACATGAGAAGAAAAGAAATAGACATAGGTGTTCTGCAACAAAAAGGAGTAAAATGTCGGGAGAATAGGAAAGGACATCTAATGATACAACTAAGAAAAGGACTCAATAAAAATTTCGTTTGGTATCAAGAGAACACCAAAGAAGATTTGAGAAATTCTCTAAACAGGAAGAAAGCGTTAAGGAAACTTCACATACAATTTGGTCATCCTGGGATTGAAAAATTGTGGAGACTGATCCTGGACGCATTTGAAAAAGATACCTTAAAAGAAGATGAAAGAAGAAGTATACGACAGAGTCTAGATGACATGCAAGAAAATTGTGATGTGTGCATCCGGTTTAAAAGGACTCCAGCCAGACAGATCGTTGGACTTCCGTTGGGAAGAGTGTTTAATGAGGTAGTCTGTATGGATTTGGGGGAGTTAGATGGAGAAAAATTCTTAGTGATGATCGACAGCGCAACTCGTTATTGCCAGGCAAGCTGGGTAAAAAGCAAGAAACCAGAAGAAATCACAAAGAGGATTATGGAAAAATGGATCAGTTTATTTGGTGCCCCAAAAGAATTGTTTAGTGACAGTGGACTGGAATTCTCCAATGAAGAAATGAAGAAAATGACTGAGAGATTTGGGATAAAACAAAAAGTTACAGCAGCAAGGAGTCCTTTTAGCAATGGTTTATGTGAAAGAATGGTAGGCCTTTTAAAGGACTCTATCTGGAAGTTGAGAGAAGAAGGGATCCATCTCGAAATAGGATTGATGTGGTCGGTGGCAGCGAAAAATAGCCTGTCCGATGCAAATGGGTTTGCCCCTAACCATCTTGTTTTTGGCAGGAACACTGGTTTACCCAATCTTACTAGATTGGGAGAAGAAGAAAGGGTTGGAACATTGGAGGAAGGAGAAGAGAGTGCGATGCTGAGGAACGTGTTGACTGGCCTTCATAAAGCCAGAGAAATACACATTAGACAAGAATCTGAGGAAAAAATAAAAAGAGCACTCCAACAAAATGTGAGGGAACACCATATTGAATTAGCGATACCGGGAGAAGAGGTATATTATAAAAGAGAAGGAGAAAGAGAATGGAGAGGACCTGCGGAGGTTGTCGGCAGATTAGGAAAAACAGTGGTCGTGAAACACGGAGGGACTATTAGAGAAATTAATAGAGTACATATCACGAGACTAGGGAGATTACCCCACAAGGAGGATGAGGAAGAAGTAGGTGAGGAACAATCCAGAGAAAAAGGGAATATAGATGGAGGAGGGATGGGGCCTGCAAGACAATACTTAGAAGACGAATCCAGTAGTGAAGATGAAGGAGAAAATGTAGAAGAAGATCTACAGATTACAGAAGATACAGAAGAGATCCCCATGACTCCCAAGAAAAAAGAAACTTTTAAACAAGGAAAAAGGTATATATGTGAGAAAAAAGATAATGGAGAAAAAAAAGAGTATTTCAAATAGTTAGTAGAGCTGGAAAAGCCACCAGTAAAAAGTATAATGAATGTTTCAACGTCATTGATGTTGGAGATGGTAGACCCCAATGGATAGATTTCAAGGAGTATAAGAATATAAAGGAGGAGGAGGAAACAAGCCAGGAAAGAGAAAATATGAGCGGAGAGGAGAGATAGAAGATGGAGAGAATACAGAGGGATGGTACGGTAACTTCCCAGAAGAAGAAATAGAAGAAGCAAAAAGAGAGGAATTAAACTAGTTAAAGAAAACAGATTGTTATATAGGTAGTATATTATAATAAAGGCACTTCATTGAAATAAGATCCACAAATGATGAAAAACAAAACACAAACAAGATCATGGGTGGAGGAGGATACTTAAGAAAAAGAGGGACTCTTGGTAAATTGATGTCCTAAACGTGTTCTTTGTGGAGATTATGAAATTTTGTAAGACCCATCATGTGTTTTTATGGATGGGAGTGTAGACAACTGGAGATAAAAAATTTGGGCACCATGGAAAAGAATTGAAAGAGAGGTGGTTAGCCTTCCTGAAGATCAAAACAAAAGGATGGAGAAGGAAACCAAAGGAGCTTGTTGACATGAGCATGTCAGAACTGAAAATAGAGGTGTTTGCTGATCCTGAAGATCAGAGGTATCAGAGTGAACAACCTTACTGATGTCCACTCAGAGAAAATGAAACCTGGCAGTATATAAAACTGCTATGCTCATTTATCTGCTTTACTGATAGTCTGGTAAGAGTTATCACTGTGTACAATAGATTAAACAGAACTTGAAATGGGAGGTAGCAGTAGAATTCTAAGCTTATGATTTGAGCATGGCAAGGATAAAACAACCCAATCACAAACGGGTATGTGGAGGAACATAGAGACACCTGACAAGAAAGACTACGAAAGACAATACTGACGTTAAGAAAGTGGAAAGGACTTGGGTGAGATCCCTTTATTTAAAATGAACCAAGGCCAACACACCGCCTGATCTGGGCTTCTACCCAGCAAGGAGTCATATGAGCAGACACGTGGAGTCTCGAGATAGAGGAAACCCCAGGTAGTGATTACAGAAAGTAAACATTTGCTGGTAGAGCGCTATCTGAACTAAAGGAACAGATTGTTGTTCATACGGACGTCACAAAGGATCATGGATCCGGAGTCCCCAAATCGGACAGATATTGGTGTTCAGTGTATTGAGTTAGGGCTTAGTCCAAATTTTGAAATCTAAATATGGAGGCAGCAAGATCACGATGGAAGCGGAGACTCTGGGTTTAATCGAAGGGATGGAAGCCGGTATCCTCATCAACGCTTGGTGGGAGGAAGTAATAGGGAAGGAACCATTGGCATCTGGATATACTCTGACTCTAAGACTTTGGTGGACGGAATACATTCCACGTCAAAAGTGAGCAATATGAGACTTCAAATAGATATTGCATACATAAAACAGGCTCTAGAAGAGGGTCTGAAAAGATGTTCGATGGGTGGAAGCAAAGAAACAATTGGCAGACCCACTGACAAAGGAGGGAGTGAAGATGGAGGGTTTGAGGAGACATGTGGAGGGAAGGAATTGAAGAAGTTGGAGAGGAGGTGGGAGGAGAGGAAAAAGGTATAAGTGTGTTAATATTTATAGGATGAAAAAAGAGAAGAGGAGGAAGAAGAAGAAGGCAATCATCAAGCAACGCAATAAGCAACAATCTAAGGATCGTCTGAAGTTTCCACCTCATAGTGGAATTCCCCTTTTACCCTTGTTTCCCCTTTTCTTGTTGATAAAATAAGTGTAAGACGAATGCCCTTTCTTGTGTTCTTACAAAAGTGTTTAAGGGTCTTAAATTAGGAACTTTGCGTGCGTATAACAAGGGACCAAACAAGTAGGATTCGGGGTTGCATGCAACAACCTTAAAAGAGATACTACTTGTGTGGTCTCTTTCATAGACATAGTCATTAATTATAACTCATGATCATTCTAATTTTAACGCGAACAATCGAATAATCCCCTAAACCCCACCCGATTCGACATCCTATTTAGGTGAGTAGACTTTCTCGGTCATCTGGAATTTATCAATATATATATATATATATATGATGCAAAATATATATATATATATATATATATATATATATATATATATATATATATATATATATATATATATATATATATATATATATATATATATATATATATATATATATATATATATATAAAAAAAAAATTAAAAAAAATAAAAATAATTATAACAAATAAATTTATTTGAAATTATGTTTATAAAAGAACGAGAGAACTTCAATGTTCAGACAGAAAATAATTATCTATGTTCAATAATAATTTAAGTAAATTATTTATAATCAGATAATATAAAGCAAACATTGAGGGCTTGCAAATAGAGAAAAGCTTAATGAAAGCTAAATAAATAGAAAAATAAGAGATACTGCAAGCAAATATAAGCTATTGCAGATTCTCACAAAATATTGAAGCCTCAAAAACTGACTTTGTCTAAGTTAATTGAGAAGAAAAGGCAAAGTAAAGAATTGAACTTCAAGAAACACAAGGAAGCTACTGAAGAGAAATCAGGAACATTAATGATCCAAAACTAAAGGGTTCAACAAAGAAGAAAACTACATTGAGGTGGAATCCAAACAATTGACAAATCCTCCAACAAGTAACTTGTACAAAATAAGGAAGCTATAGAAGAAACCATAGGAACAGAAAAGCAAAGAATTCATAAAGAAGAAAATTTATTGAGGAATTCAAGCTGCAACCTTATTAATAATAAGCCAAAAAAGCCGTACAAACTGAGAAACCTTTGAGCCACCTATGTCTCATCTCTTCTAGAAAAAATCCTTGTTCATCAGTAGTTGAAGGTCAGTTTGAAGTTTAAATTGTTATAAAATAGCTGGTGTAATAGTGGAATGAATGTAAAAATAAAAATGGGTTTAAAAGGTAAAAGCTAATTTTAAGAACAAAAAAAAGAAGGAATGTTCCCAAATAACATTTATTATGAATATTTCATTAATTTGATATGTATAATTATTATGTTTGTATTTTTTCTTGCATTCAATATTTGTACATTTTTATATTTATATTTTGTCTATTTTTTCTTAGAACCTGTTTGTATATTCAACTATGTTCAAATAAAGAAATGTGTCCAACTGCATCTTAACTTCCTGATGTGATGGATGATCATCAATAATATATATATATATATATATATATAATATATATATATATATATATATATATATATATATATATATATATATATATATATATAATAATATATGAATGCCATGTGCGTAGGGGGTTGACTCGCTGACTCTCATGCGAAAAGAGGACGCTGGTTCAATCCTCCGTGTAGCAGTCGGAGTTTATGTCCTGGGGGCAAGAATTTAAAACTCTGCTGCAACATGTAAGGTGGCGATCAGCTTGGAGGATAGCAGGGCCGTTAAAGTTCGATTTCCTGTTAGTTCCCCGTGTTACCCTCTGAGAAGGGATAAAGGCATGTTAAAAGGATATCTACCTATATATATATATATTATATATATATATATATTTATATATATAATTATATATATATATTATATATATATATTTATTAATATAAATAATATATAATATACTATATATATTATATACTGGATATACCAGAACCAGAATTTTTGGTCTTGCTGAACCGAAACTTCTGGACCTTTTGGAAAAGTTCCAGCCGGAAGTTCCGGTCGACCAGAACTTTTCAACTCTTCCTCGTTTTATACCTTACAATATTCTACTGAAAACTTGTCAGATTAACAAGTGGTCTCTCTAGAAATTGGTATACCTAAAAGAATGCTCGTCTGCTCTAACTAAGTTCTGTACGCCCAATTTGGAAATAAGTGGATCAAGTAAATTTTATATAATTTAATAAAGATATATATATACTATATTAAAGTTCTAGGGTCTCAAATTTTTTAAAATAGTCTTGCACTGATTACCAAAATTTTAGTCTGATACCAATACTGCTACAAGTACTCACAATACTCACACAAATTTTTTCTAAATCGATACTGATAATGATACTAAAATTTTTGCCGATGCCTAGATACCGATGAAAGGAGACTAGAGGTTCCCCTTTCTTATAATGCTAAGAATTATTACTGTTAAGAGAATTTATCCTAACAAGTAAAATCAATAAATTATTTTTTTGTTTGTATTAAATAGTCTTTATTTAAAGTAATACTTCATATACTATAAGTCTTTTTCTTTTTTCAGACCTGATAAGATTAGCTATAAATATTAGTGTATGTTTAAATATATTTGAAAGTATCTCTGGCAGAATTAGATCTATCCAAAGAACAGTTCAGGGACACTGTGGAGAGGAATTTATAGAAATATCACAAAACCCTCATTAATAGGTAATTGGGAATTTATATTTAGTTGAATAAAAAGGTGAATGATTGTGAGTGAGAAAAATTAAATACAGAAGCAAACATAAAATTATTGAATATTAGCGATTATAAAAAAATTGAGTTAACTTAATCATAAACTATCAAATAGAGATTTTAGAAAGCGTCTGCGTGAGTTATAAATGTTTTTACTTAATTGCAAGGCATATACATTGCATTAATACCATGTATATATATTTTTCCAGGGTTTTTTGTTCATGATTTTTTTTCCAAATTTTGTTTCTGGTGTGGTTGGATATTAACCAGAAGCAGAAGGAAATTGATTGAAGAAAGAAGGAGAAAGAATTTAAAGATAAGCAAAACTAATTACCATAGCTGTACACTTTCATTCACTTTTCTTCTTCCTTACTAACCCCACAATTACACTTAATTCCTAAAAACCCACTTCTCATATCTATCCACTCTTTTCTCCCGCAAGAGCACTAAAAAGTACAAACTGAGAGGCAAGAAATAAGATAAGAAGTAGAATAAGTTGTAAGAGGGAGGAGTTAGATGTTTAAGAAAAGTATTGAAGGGAATTACGGATTTTGTGAAATCCGGAAACACGAATAGTTAAGAGACTTAAGATGAAGCATGACTAGGTAAGAATCTGGAAATACTAATAGTTAACATAGAACCTGCCTAAGTAATTCACATACCAATAGCGACGTTTGTAAATAATTTTTTTTGTAAGTTTATATAAAAATAAAAAAAATTGTAATTGAGCGTGTGTCAATAGCCCTGAGAATAGGGATTATTAAAAATTAATTGTATCATAAGCTAAACAGAAGTGCGCCTTCAAGGAGTCTACATTCCTGAATCCGGCCATTGGAAAAGGCCTGAAGACTAAAAGTAAGTTAAAAAGAGTTTGTTGTTTTTTGTAGAAAGGAGGTGGAGCAATAGATAGGACCTGTCGGGTAGCCCCACAACACATACAATATAATACTTCCATACACATTAAACCTAAACTGTTGTACCCCATTTCCCCATACACCATTAAACTGGCGCCCGAACAGGGACTCCTTCTCAGGAGTGGTAATAGCTCCAGTGCAAATATATATCGGAAAAAAGTGAGGCAGCATATAATAGTTTCTAAAGTGGAAAAAGAGAGAAAGGTCTTTGGTGACAAACGTCAAATAAAACCACACACCTTTCCTCTAGCCTCAAGAATTCTAAATTCTATATCTGTCTCTTCACCTTCATTTATTATATTTAATTGTTCAGTGCTAAAGTAGTACTCAGGAAAATACATTGGCATACATCGTGTGTTAAAGTATTTTTTGTTTCATCATAGAAATAAAAGGAGAAATTTTTTTTATCACTATTATATATATATATATATATATATATATATATATATATATATATATATATATATATATATATATATATATATATATATATATATATATATATATATATATTTGGAAAAACCTTTATATAGTAATATATATTTCCATTGCATATAGCCCTATACAAATCGTATAGAGGTATATGTTGTATTTTTTTAGATTTTCAGTTATATATATATTGTGCACCTTAGCTAGTGGCTAAATGGATTCTGAATCAGCCATGTCAGACTTGGGAGATCAGGGGTTGGATGATTATTTAGGTAATGTAGGTGATCCTGAAATTGCCTCAGAAGGCATGGTGTCAGCAGAGGCTGTATGAGAGATCTTAGGTAACAGATACACAAATAAACAGGCTTAGCCAGAAGTGCGAGTAAGCAGAGTATAAAATATTTTGAAACTATACCGTCTGCCCCTAAAGCAGAGTTTGATAGATTTGCCGATAGAGTTTACCAGAGAGGAAATCCTCATGTCCCAAACCCATAATGTGGTCATGAGTCAATCACCAAACACCAGAATAGATACAGTGTCTTTTCCGTCAGAGGGATCTATACGTCCTAAACAATCGAGTATGATATACACTCACACTGCTACGACTTCAACAAGTACAGCGTTTCCCAACCCAATGGGGGCAACCTATAAGCTGATGCCCTTGTCAAGACGATTTAATCAAGAAAATCAGTCCATTCCACCACCCATGTTTACTAAATCGCAGTTTGACATCATACAAAAACAATTAACTGTTTTGACACAAACTGTTTCTTTGTTAACAATCTTGATCAACAATTCTCAGAAACCAAAAATTGTAGAACCAAAAATATTTAGTTATGAGAATGAACATGATCTAAATAAGTTTTTTAAACATTTTGAGGAATACTGTGCTTGCCGATATCCACATGCGCAGAATCAGTGGTTGATCTTGATGGAGAAATATCTCAGGAAAATTTCTTAAATTATATACAGTAATAACTAAAACTATTACTACGTATTCTGGAGTCAAAGATTCTCTCATGAAATGGTACCAACATGAAGAGAAAAGGAAGAATAAAAATAAATTGAAAACTTTTTAATCAGCTCGACGTCAGCTTACAGAGGACATTCACATGTTTGCCTTGCGCTTGGAGCAGTTAGCTTCTAAAGTTTTTTCTGGTATTAATATGCAAGAGCATGATACATTGCGGACAGCATTTTTATTGAGTTTACCAATCTCAGTACAGGAAAAACTTCAAGAGTATAGTATTCAAAAAGAAATTGGAACACAAGAAAAGGTATAATGGGAAAAATTAACAGAGGTTGCTGACTGTTAAGACAGAGATTTAGCAAATTACAGCAATGATTTTGAACAGAATGCAAGACAGGAAAGATCTCGGGATACTTATCAACCTTATAGAGGATCGTGATCTCAGAATGACGATATCGAAGTGATTCAAATACAGGGTTCACAATGAAATTTTGAATTTGAATTCCCTGACATTCCCTGACCAAATCCCAAAATTTTCCCTGACCAGCGTGTTCGTTATTTTTGCCGTATAAAATATCTATTAATCATTATTGCAGTCTATTTACTCAGTTCATACATTAAATTATTGAAAATTTACTTTAGAAACTGTTCATCATCATGGATGAATTTAAAAAAAAAATTTTTTTTAGTAATCAGCCTATACCTTTCCCATGTCCAACGCACTCCTTTTTTATTTTTTCCAAAAGTAAAAAGTTTTATTTATACAAAAAGAAAATAAATTAAAAGCTTACATTAATAGCATAGGTGAATAACATTCACTGTGATCACAAAAGTTCTAAATGGGATTTAGGTTAACTTTTTCTTCTCAAGCATCTGAATTTTTGATTTTATGGCGTCTTCTTCTTCTGTCAAAGCTTTCAGCTTTAACATCTTTCTCTGCTCTTCAAGTTTATTGATCTGTATGGATAATTTTCTTTTTTCAACCTTTTATTCTCTTCTTCTTTTGGTTCTATTTTGACTCTTTGAGATGTTCTTCATAACTCCTATGGGCTGCTCTTACATTTGTCACATTTTTTTGAGTGATAGGAACTATGAATACTTTCAAGATATCTTAGCATTGTGCACTGTTCTTTGAGAAATCAGACAATGTTCTTTCAGATTCTCCACTAAAAATTGCTTAATTTATGAAAACCCTCCTTCCTGTGGCATTTCCATGCGAAAATATCAGTCTAATTTAATAATTTGCCACAATTCCACACAACATTGATTCCCAGGTACTATAGAAGAAAAAAACTAATCAAGTCTTAGAAAGACAATCACTGTCTAAAATATTCGTTGTAACTTACCTCTCAGATGAAGTAGTATCTCTTTGTAATCTGATGCTGATGTTCCTCTTATGATTTATGATTGTTGTTGATGATGAATATGAATGATTATACGATGGGAAACAGTGTAACCCATTTTAAATATGATGATGATATATTCTTTTCTTTTAGATAATATTTTCCTATTTCTTCTGGTTATTCCTTCTGGTCTTGTTATTCCTTTTAGTCTGGTTATTTACTTTGGTCTGGTTATTTCCTTTGGTCTGGTTATTTCCTTTGATCTGGTTATTTCCTTTGGTCTGGTTATTTCCTTTGGTCTTGATTATTTCCTTTGCTGGTCTTATTTATTTCCCCAGGTCTCACAGTTTATTTCCTCTGAGTGTATTATTTCCTTTGATTCAGCTTCTGTTCTTGGTATTATTTTCAATAGTCTTTTCTCTTCCTAATTGTTTTCTCTATTCCTTGTATTCTTATAATTCTTGTTGTTTCTCTTTATAAATTTTTATAAATGTATATCAATTAAAAACAGAAAAAATACTAAAGGCGTTGTAATGGAAAGCCTGCGACTCTTACAGTTAATTTTACTTTACTAAACTATTTATTCATTTATTTCTACAATTTCTGAAACAATAATATTATATATATTAGTTTCATTATTATATTTTAATAATAAACTACCCGCTACGACAGTACATATATTTGTTTTTCTAACTACTGGCATAGAATATAAAATAATTCTCAAACTCTTTTTTTTTTTTTTACTATTGGGATTTCTTCTTTTTTTCTTTTTCTTCTTATTCTTGTTTATTCCTTTGCTATGAGTGTAGTATGTCTTCATATTACGTTGTTACGTTGTTAACATATTTCAGTATATTTTCTTTCTTTACACCCTCTTTTGTTAAGATGTCTGCGATCTGTTCCTGTGATTTTATCCATTTGATTTCTTCTATTTCTTTTTCCTCGATTATTTCTGTGAGATATGCCATATCTATTCTTAGTCTTTTATTTAGTACTGCCGAAGTTGAGTGTAGTGCTCTTTCAAGGCTTTGACAATCTGTTCTCATCAATATTGGTAGGTTTTCTTCAGTTACTTCTTCCCATAAAGCTTTCAGATATATTCCAGCATCGGCAGCCTCACCTAAACCCAATGCCTCCGCTTCTAGAGTGGATCTCGCCACTCTCTTTGCCACCTTTGATTTCCAATATAAGGGACTCCTGTTGTTAAATTCATCTACTATACTTATTATGTACCTAATTTGAGATTGTCCATTTCCCACGTTATTAAAAGAGGCATCTGAAAAGATTTCCATTTTTGTTCTACCCTTAAGGGTAGGAATGATTATCTGGTTTTCCTTTTCTTTTACTTGTTCTATAATTTTTATTATTTTTTTCATATCTCTTGTTGTTGCCGTTTTACAAAATTTACTTCTTTCACTTACATTGTAAGATATCTCTGGTCTGGTTTGTTGAGCTATCCAGTTTAATTGTCCAACCATTGATCTGTATTCTGTTTGTTCTTCTTTATTTAATATCCTCTCTTCCTTAAATCTCTTTTTATCTGGTACTTTCATATTTCTTACATAGGAATTCTGTTCTAGGATAATTTCCTCATTTTGTTGATCCACGTTCAAACCAATGTAACAAAATTTCCTTTCACTCTCTTTTCCTATTTCCAATTTCCTTTTTAGTTCTCAAATTATCTTTTCTTCAAACTCAGTATTTCCTCCATAGCAAATATCGTCCACATGTATGCACATGAGGCCGATGATTCGGCTGTTTTTCCTCCAATACACTATAGTTGGTTCCAACTTGCTCTTTGTTCCTCCAAGTGATTTTATGATGTCCATGATACTTTCGTACCATATTCTTGCTGCGTCATTTAAACCGTACACAGTTTTCTTCAACTTAGAGGTAAGTTTCCACGAATTTGACCTCTCTGGGAGGTTTTAAATACACATTTCTCTCTATGGGTTTACCTCTAATGTTTTGCATTTCCATCCATTTTTCAGAATTACAGCAAGACACATTTTTAATGATTCGTTGGCACATGTAGGTGAATCAGTCGTTAAATCTCCTTGTTCCTCAAAACCTCGAGCAACAAGTCGTGCCTTGCATTTTCTTCTTCCGTTTTTCTGATTTTTCTATAATGATCCATCTAGTTGTAATTACTTTTTGATTCCTTTCTTGTACCGCCTCGTAGACTCCTTTCTTTTTCCAGCTACTAAGTTCATCCATTTTTGCTCTATGTATTTCTTCATTTTCGAAATCTCCTAACCATGTTTCATCACCATCTATATGTTTTATATCTTGGAAATTTCTCAAATCTATCCATTTCTCATTTCCATGATCTAAATCTATTATGTTGTAGCTATCTGACCATTTTTGGCTAGTTGCTTTTCCAGCTCTACTTGTTATTCTTATTCTTAATTTTTCCTTCGATTCTTTGTCCACTATCTCATAAGATTCCCCCAATCTCACCTTTGGTGTTTCTTGTTCTTCCTCTCCTTGGTTCTCATCTTCTTCTTCTTCTTCTGATTCAGGTTCTGTTTCTGATTCCGTTTCGCTTAGGTGTTCTTGCTCTTCTTGTATAACCACCCTTACTTCATCGAAATGTTTTGCCATAGGCATTCCAACTATTGGCCTAGCGGGTGTTTTCTTATATTTTATGCATGTATCGCACTTGCCTACTATGTCTATTATTTTCCTTTCCAAGGTCTTCTTAAATCTTTGATACTCTTCATTCTTCTTATACGCATCATTACAAATTCCAATTAATTTTCCACTACTAGCATGTCCGAATTGTAAATGGAGTTTTTCTATTCTTTTTCCAATTATTTCCTTGTTGGTCCACCATTCCCTGTCTATTCCAAGCCACATCTTGTGCGGTTCCAGTTTCTTTATCAATGCAATCTTCAGATGTTTTTCATTCTTCCCTTTACATGGTATTATGTAGTCTAAAAAACGCTTTGCTATAACTATTCCTTTCTCGAAGTCTATTACTGCTCCTATTTTCTCTAAAGTTTCTTTTCCAATCAACCAGGGAACGTTTCCTTCTATTATTGTAGTTCTTATACTTACTTTGTTTCCCATTAATTTTGTAGGTATATCAACATTCTTTATCCCTTTACATAATGTTTCTCCAAAATGAAACACAGTGTGGTCTTCTATAGCTTTTTTTGTTCATTTCTTCAATTTGTTCTTTGGTTAATCTACTCAAAATTCTTTCCATATAAAAATTACCACACACCGTTCTTGCACTTCCGGAGTCTATTATGCCGTATATTTCGTCTTGCAGTTCCAATAAACTTTCTTGTTCTTCATCATTGTTCATTTTCCAGACACATCTTATTTCTTCTCTTTTATTGTCTTCATTTGTTTCTATTTGTTCTATTTTGTCTTTATTCTTCCAGTTCTTTGGACAATCTATTGCCCAATGTTCACTTGCCTTGCAAATATAACATGTTCTCTTATTCACTGGACATTTATTCGCCCAATGTGTTTCCGATCTACACTTAAAACATTTCGTAACGGTTCCGTATTTCTTGTTAACAGGATTCTTCTTGTCCCCTTCCATCCAACAAGCTTCTTTATTCTCTTCTTTTTCCTTTTGCTCCTGAAAAATACGTGTGAGTACGTTTTTAATATTTCCATAGCTATATTCTTCCTTGCCGCAGGCTCCCAACGCTACATGAAGATCATTTGAATTCAATTTTGCTTGTCCCAGAAGATGACTTATTTCCTGTGACATTTTACCACCTCCTGCATTTTCACATTCCCTGGAATATTTTTCATATCTTAGTATATAATCTTTCATTGTTTCATCTTTTCTTCTTTCAATTAGGAATAGTTTCATGGTTTTCTCCAATTTATCCATCCTACTGTCTTTTTTATATACTTCATCCAGTGTTTTTAATATCAATGCTACTCCCTCTTTATCTTTTTTTAACTTTTCTCTTTCTAAATCTATACATATTTCGTGTGCTTTACCTTTCAGTGCTAGACGTATTTCCAAACCAGGATATTTTACTTTTTCCTCCACTATCATCCAATCCTCCACTCGTTCTCTCCAGTCTCTGTATTCTTCTTCTTTTCCTGAAAAGGTAGGGCATCTTTCTTTACTGGATATCATCGCAATTTTACTTTCTTCCTCTTCCAATGGCATTCAAGCGGGACAGAAGCAGAGTTGCGCACTTGTTAAATTCGTGGTAACTTACCTCTCAGATGAAGTAGTATCTCTTTGTAATCTGATGCTGATGTTCCTCTTATGATTGTTGTTGATGATGAATATGAATGATTATACGATGGGAAACAGTGTAACCCATTTTAAATATGATGATGATATATTCTTTTCTTTTAGATAATATTTTCCTATTTCTTCTGGTTATTCCTTCTGGTCTTGTTATTCCTTTTAGTCTGGTTATTTACTTTGGTCTGGTTATTTCCTTTGGTCTGGTTATTTCCTTTGATCTGGTTATTTCCTTTGGTCTGGTTATTTCCTTTGGTCTTGTTATTTCCTTTGGTCTTGTTATTTCCTTTGGTCTGGTTATTTCCTCTGGTCTTGTTATTTCCTTTGGTTGCGCAACCTATGTTCTTGGTATTATTTTCCAATGTCCTTTTCTCTTCCTAATTGTTTTCTCTATTCCTTGTATTCTTATAATTCTTGTTGTTTCTCTTTATAAAATTATATCAACCAAAAAAAATAATACTAAAGGCGTTGTAATGGAAAGCCTGCGACTCTTACAGTTAATTTTACTTTACTAAACTATTTATTCATTTATTTCTCAATTTCTGAAACAATAATATTATATATATTAGTTTCATTATTATATTTAATAATAAACTACCCGACGACAGTACATATATTTGTTTTTCTAACTACTGGCATAGAATATAAAATAATTATCAATCACCATCCAAAAATATTTTGAATTTTTTCTAAGGGTAGAATGAGCTTCACTGCAAGTAGAGTGTATTGTGCTTTTGCTTTCTAGAAAAATGGGGAGCAAGTCAGTTAATCACATATTTACATTTCATTGGCCCCATTTTAAAATTTGGATACTGCACTATCTGGAAACATTATTTTAAATGTTTCCCTTAAACACGAGTTTAAAGACATTTTATTATCCACCACCTTTAATGCCCGTATTATTTCAGATCTTGTAACATCATCTTTAGTAAAAGATGACGATTTGATAAACTGGTTTGGGTTTGGTTTTTAATAGAACACTCAGGGTCATTTACAATCGTTTGAGTATGATTAGAAGTTGATGGAATGGCATAATTTTCAATCACACTTGCACTAATATTTGTATTATTAGAACATAACGAAAAGTTTTTCAATGATGGTTGGTCCTGCCGAGTTTTGATTAAACAAATGAGTTTCCTCTCTTAAATGTGAAACTTCGGCTTGCGTCCCATGTTTGATAGATCAAAGTTCTTTTTACATACTTTACAGTATGCCTTGGAACTATCAGGTCCTTTACCCAACCACCTGAAAAACTGTGGGTTCAGTTTGACGTCCAACCACTGGTCGTTAAAGTTAGTTTTTGTTTGAAGTCATTTTATAAATAAATAATAAATACCTTCAACTGCACAAAACCAAAAACACTTCGTCAAACCTCAAAAAAATACCTTAAAAAGTATAAATCCATAAAAAGAAAAAGATATAAACAGATTAAGTCATAAGTCATACAGTCTAAAACACATCCATATACCAATCACTTTCAATGGAAAGGATGAACTTGGAACAACCTCTACGAACAGAATAGGAAGAATAGTAGGTAATAGTGAAATAAAAATAGAAAGAAACAGGACAGAAGTAGATTAATGAATTGTCATTCCTCGCCCATCTTTTTCATTCACTTATCATATACATCTCTTATTCCACAATTATACAGTAAGGAAAAAAAATATATCAAAAATATGCAACTTGGTCCATGGATCATTCTTCATATGTTTATGAAATTTAAATTTCCCTGACTTTCCAGCATATCTTAAAACGTTTCCCTGACCAATTTTTTTTTCCCTGACTTTCCAGAAAGTGTGAACCCTGAAATAGATGCGGTTGTCCCACAAGCTACTTGGAGTGACATACTACAAGGGAAAGAAAGAAATCCACCTTTGAATGGGAATAGAAATTCGCAAATAGGGGCACCCCAGAAACAGCAAAAAGTACCAACAACTTTTTCCAGAATAGTGAATAACTCCAGGGAACAGTTGAATACAGATTATCAAGAAAAGTATTGTGACTACTGTGGAAGAATAGATCACCTCATAGATGAATGTTACAAAGCTCTTGGGATTTGTAGCTATTGTAAAACCAAAGGACACGTTAGAAATGATTGCTGGCATGTTACTGGAAATAATGCCTCTAGAGCCCTTGGGAATGCACAGAAGCAAACTTGTCCTTTTTGTAAAGGGGCACATTTAGGAATCCAATGCAATTCTCCTAGTCCAAATCAGAGAGATTCAAATTGGAATTCAGATAATAAAAATGTAAAGTGGAACCAGAATCGGAATCCAAATCAGGGAACTGAGAATCAAAGTAAAAAATTGCAAAGTAATCAAGGAAGTTGGAATCAGAATCAAAATCAGAATTTTAATCAGGAGAATCGGAATAGCACTCAAGGAAGGGAATTGAGTCAGGATTATCTGAATCGGAATTGTAGTCAGGATATCAGGAACTCCAACTTTGACATGTTAGCCACTAAGGAGAACGACTCTCAGCCAAATAGTAATAGGATTACACCATTACCTCAAAGAAATTTAGATTTTCGAAATCACATATAACAATTCAGGACAATCCAGTGCTCCTTGGGTTGCTCAAGGTGCAAAAGCAAAGGTGCACTATATTGAAAATTGTGATCTTTGTGGCAAATCTCATGATGAGGACAAATGTCCTGGGGATTCGGAAAACTTTTAAGCTCTGCAGTGAAAAGTCACATTGTGGGGAATACAAATTACCCAACAAAACCAGTGGCTCATCCCTATTGTGTAAAAACTCATGACAATGTAATTGAGTCTGAAACATTATAATTAAAACACATTTAGAAAATAATTTTAATACAAATAATAAAAAATTTACAGAAAAGTTACAAAATAAAAGTGTTCCTAATATAGAAATAAACTTATGTCAAGCCGACGTAGATCCTTTAATAATTGAAGTATCATTAGACCCTGACTGTAAATGGTCTGTTGACTGTATGGTTGACACTGGAGCAGGGGTAAGTTTACTAAATGAAAATGTTCTACAAACATATTTGAAAGATATCCCATTACAGCCTTCTGTGGAAGTCAAGGCTATTAAGGGATTTGGGCCTAGTCTGAAAACCAAAATTGAACACTTTATAGAGAAACCAATTATCTTAGATAGTGGCTTTGTCACTAAACCTATTATGTTCTTTATAGTACCTTTAGAATTTATGGCACATCAGGTAGCGTTGGGTGCTGTTACCTTAAAGGAGAACAATCTCCTCCCTGACCTAACCCGACGTGAGCCAGTACATAGAACAAATAATAAACTTACCACTGTAGGTAAGGACATCAGTTCTATTATACCTTTCTACAATTGTATAGTACCAGAATCAGTAGTTATAAAGCCCCAACAATGTAAAATGTAAAATTTATGGCACATCAGGTAGCGTTGTGTGCTGTTACCTTAAAGGAGAACAATCTCCTCCCTGACCTAACCCGACGTGAGCCAGTACATAGAACAAATAATAAACTTACCACTGTAGGTAAGGACATCAGTTCTATTATACCTTTCTACAATTGTATAGTACCAGAATCAGTAGTTATAAAGCCCCACCAATGTAAAATGGTACCAATTAGAGTCCCTTATCTAAATATAGATAGGCGTCATCCTTTAGTTGAATTTCAGGGAGTAGAACACTCACGGAGGTATATAGTACCTGGGATTTTCGATCTTAGATTAGATAACCCACAGATGGCAATTCTCAATAATACTGAAAAAGACCAGTATATTTGCAAGCACACCGTAGTAGGAAAGATTAAACCAGTAGATGATGATTCGTTAGGATCGATCTATAAATCAGGGTACCCCTGATTTCTCTATTGCAGACCCAGTAGAATATTGGGATGTGGGGAAGATTAATTCAGTTTCAGTTAGAAGATCTTTCAATAACAGCTAATCAAAAGAAACAACTCATCCGCGTGTTACTGAAGCATCCAACAGCTTTAAGTACTGGAGATAATGATGTAAGAGTTGCATCCAATATAATGCATACAATTGAACTGGAGACAGATAAACCTGTCCGTATTCCAGTAAGGAGATTTCAAGGTCCAATTGCCCAAGAAATTGAGAAGGAATGTGCTGACCTCTTGGAAGGAAATATAATATGCCCTAGCAAGTCTCCATATTCAGCTCCAGTAGTCAATGTGAGAAAACCTGATGGGTCTTACGACTTTGTATAGACTACAGGAAGTTGAATAGTGTGACAAAAGGGGATTCATTTCCACTACCAAACCTTGTAGACATGATCTATAACATGCATGGGAATGCGTATTTTACAACTATAGATCTTATAAAAGGATATTATCAGGTTGCATGGATCCTGATAGTGTCGAAAAAACTGCTTTCTCAACACCTTTTGGACAGTATGAATACCTGAAGATGCCCTTCGGTGTCAAAAATGGCCCTGCCACCTTCCAGAGAGGCATGATGATAGCTTTGGCGGGCTTACCTTGGAACCAAGTAATGGTATATTTAGATGACATCATCGTCCTGGGCAGATCCTTTGATGAACATCTTACAACACTAGAGAAAGTACTTGCAGCGTTGGAAGTCAATTGCTATAAGTTGAGACCGAAGAAAACACGGTTATGCAGGAAAGAAGTAGAATTCTTGGGCCATAATATATCTGAAAGAGGAATCTAATCACTGGACAAGAATCTAAGTGGAGCCTTAGAATTTCCTGTTCCAACGACAGTGAAGCAACTGCGACAGTTCCTAAGGATGGTGAATTTCTATCGTCGTCACATCCCAAACTGTTCGCAGATTGCCAAACCATTATCAGCTCAGACAGGACTAAAAACTGTTACTTGGACTCTTGAATGTCAAACTGCATTTGAGCAATTGAAACAGGCCTTAGTGAATCAAACACTTCTTGGGTTTCCAGATTATAGTCCTGAAGCATCCCCGCTGGAACTTCATGTAGATGCCTCAAATGTAGGTGCTGGGGCGTGTCTTTCGCAGAGGCAACACGACGAACATCGTCCCATAGCTTATATATCTACCACCTTTAGCGGGCCACAGAAGAACTATAGTGTAATAGATAAGGAGCTGACTGCTTTAAGGTGGGCTGTCAAGTCCTTAAAAGCTTTCCTTAGGGGAGTTAAATTTGTAATATATATATACTGATCACCAACCCCTCATTTACTTACAAAACATGAGCATGGTTGATGGAAGAATTAAACGAATTCAACTTTGAAATTAGACACATTGTGGGAAAAAATAATACAGTAGCTGATGTATTGTCTAGGTCTCCAGTTTCTGACATTTCGCAAAATAACTCTTCCATTGATATTCCAAACTCTGTTGAATTCATCCCAGTGGGATTTGAACTGGTTGAAGTACCTGGCGGAGGAGATGCTCTTTTTAGATGTTTTTCACTGTTTCTGTATGGGTCTATGGATAGTCATCTTGAATTACGTTCAACAGTGGTCAGTGAAATGTTGAATATGGGAAGATATAATCTCAAGGAAAGAGATATTCGAAAGAAGGTCAAATCCATGAATAATAGTGGACGTTAGATTCCTGAAATGATTGAAGCTTTTTGCAACATCTTTCGTACAAAAGTTACCATTTATTATAATGATGATAAACCAATAATTTACGGATCCCAATACATAGATAATGTGTGTGTGTACATTGAAATGTCTCGGAGGAATAGACTATAATTATTTAAAACAGCTTTCTGTGATTAGACCCAATATGAATGAGATCATTATTAATATCAATGCTGTTGTCCCAATATATGAAGACATTGATGTTGCCCATCATATCATCAATGAAACAGATGTCATTGACAATCAAACTAACCAATTGCTGGTATCATTAATTAAGAATGTTTGAGAAAGAATACCTGTTTCTCAATGGCGTAATAATTTGCAACTGTTCAAATCTCATCGGACAAACTTATTTTTTGAGAATGGGGTTCTGTACTATCAACATCAACATGGGAAGAGATTGTATGTAATATCATTTGACTTAATGATTGCAGTAATATTAAAATTACATTGGAACTGTTCCCATATTGGTCGAAATAAATTGTTGGAGTTAATATACAAATATTTTTGGCACCCACAGGTGAATCAAGTAGTGTCGGATACAGTGAAATGCTGTCCCACTTGTCAAAAGCTTAAAACACACTCCAGTAATATAGTGCCTCCTACTTTGAAAATTGAAGCCAGTTGCCCTTTTGACTTGGTTGCAATGGACTTGCTTCAGTTTCCAGTAACTAAATCGGGTAACCAATATGTTGTTGTTCTTATACACCATTTCACTAAATGGGTCAGTGTAGTACCAATTAGAAATAAACAGAGTTCTACAGTAACTTCAGTACTAAGAGACCAAATTTTACCATTCTTGCCAAAGATTCCAACAAGAATATTAACTGATAATGGTATGGAGTTTGTTGCAGACAGATTTCAAAAAGTTTTATCAGAATTTAATATTAAACACATCCGAACTTCCCCAATACATCCCTCCAGTAATGGAATTTGTGAACGATTCAATAGAAGTCTTATTCAGTTGCTGAAATGCCTAGTCTCTGAAAATTCATCCACTTGGGATGAAGAACTACCAGTATCAGTGGTCACCTATAACCACACCCTGCACAGTTCACTGAAGGCATCTCCATCAGATAATATTTTAAAAGTTGCCCATTTGGAAACCACACACAGTTATCCTCAATATTGGAATGAAGGAACAACTAACTTTTCTCCATATCATAAGTAACAAAAAGTAGCAAAGAAAGTTATTTTCAAGGGTCATGAAGCAGTTAACAAGTTTAAGATACGCTGGGAAGGACCTTTTGTTATAAACTTGTTGTTGTTGTGAATGATAATAAAGTGACTTATAAGGTTAGAAGAGTAGCAAATTCAAATGGACGAGAAGGACGAGAGGAAAGAGTTCATTATTCACATTTACGAAAGTGGATAGACATCCCGGGATATCTGCAAAAGAACCGCTTATTTAAGGAGTTGGTTTTTCGAGCGGATGATTCTGAGATAGGTGAGGATATGAATGGCGATGTAACATAATATAACTCAAGAGGAAATAGACTTTAATAAACCTAGCTTAGACCCAGAACAGGATGGTTATCAAGGGGAGAATGACTCTCTATTTAGTGATGAGGATGATGAATTTGAAGGGTTTTTAGATGCAAATCCTCTTCCACCTGTGCACCTCAAAACATTATCACAATTAATAGACCAAGTTAAAGACCTACAAAGCATTAAAGGACAAATAAAAAAATTTGCACACAACTACAATGCAGATATGCTTGCTGGGGATTCAAATCTTAATACAGGGTTCACACTGAAATTTTGAATTTGATTTCCCTGACCAATTTCGCAAATTTTCCCTGACCAGCGTGTTCATTATTTTTGCCGTATAAAATATCTACTTATCATTATTGCAGCTTATTTGCTCAGTTCATACATTAAATTATTGAAAATTTACTTTAGAAACTGTTCATCATCATGGATGAATTTAAAAATTTTTTATTTTTTTTAGTAATCAGCCTATACCTTCCCAATAGCCATCCAACGCACTCCTTTTTTATTTTTTCCAAAAGTAAAGTTTTATTTATACAAAAAGAAAATAAATTAAAAGCTTACAATAATAGCCTAGGTGAATAACGTCCACTGTGATCACGCAAAGAGTTCTAAATGGGGAGGTGGGTTCCTTTTCTACATAAACATCAATTTTTGATTTTATATGCGTCTTCTTCGGTCAAAGCTTTCAGTTTTAACATCTTTCTCTGCTCTTCAAGTTTATAGATCTGTATGGATAATTTTCTTTTTTCAACCATTTTATTCTCTTCTTTTTGGTTCTGTTTTGATTCTTTGAGATGTTTTTCATATCTCCTATGGGCAGCTCTTACATTTGTCAACATTTTTTGAGTGGTAGGAACTTTATGAATACTTTCAAGATATCTTATAGCATTGTGCACTGTTCTTTGAGAAATCAGACAATGTTCTTTCAGATTCTCCACTAAAATTGCTTAATTTATAGAAAACCCTCCTTCCACTGTGGCATTTCCATGCGAAAATATCAGTCCTAATTTAATAATTTGCCACAATTCCACATAACATTGATTCCCAGGTACTATAGAAGAAAAAAACTAATCAAGTCTCTTAGAAAGACAATCACCATCCAAAAATATTTTGAATTTTAATTCAAGGGTAGAATGAGCTTCACTGCAAAGTAGAGTGTATTGTGCTTTTGCTTTCTAGAAAAATAGGGAGCAAGTCCATGGTTAATCACATATTTACATTTCATCAGCCCCATTTTAAAATTTGAAGCTACCGCACTATCTGGAAACATTAATTTAAATGTTTCCCTATATCTGCACATGAGTTTAAAGACATTTTATCATCAACCACCTTTAATGCCCAAGTCTTTCAGATCTTATTTATCATCTTTAATGCAAAAAGATGAGACTGATTGATAGATAAACTGGTTTTGGTTGGTTGTTAATAGAACACTTAGGGTCATTTACAATCGGTTGAGTATGATTGAAGTTGATGGAATGGCATAATTTCAGTGCACTACTTTCATTAATATTTGTATTATTAGAACATGTGAAAAAGTTTTCATATTTCGTTTTGGTCGTGCTGAGTTTTGATTAAATTCAAATGAGTTTCTCCTATTGAATGAGGACTTCGGCTTAGCGTCCCATGTTAGATAGATCAAGTTCTTTTTACATACTACTTTACATTATGCCTTGGAACTATCAGGTCCTTTACCCAACCACCTGATAAACTGTGGGTTCATTTGATGTCCAACCACTGGTCGTTAAAATTAGTTTTTGTTTGAAGTCATTTTATAAATAAATAATAAATAAATAAATACTACCTTCAACTGCACAAAATCCAAAAAATTACTTCGTCAAACTCTCGTATAAATCCCTAAAAAGAAAAAGATACAAACAGATTAAGTCATAGGTCATACAGTCTAAAACATAACCATATACCAATCACCTTCAATTGAAAGGATGAACTTAGAACAACCTCTACGAACAGAATAGGAAGAATAGTAGGTAATAGTGAACTAAAAATAGAAAGAAACAGGATAGAAGTAGATTTATGGAATGTCATTCCTCACCCATCCTTTTCATTCACTTATCAAATACATCCCTTATTCCACAATTAAACAGTAAGGAAAAAAATATATCAAAAATATGCAACTTGGTCCATGGATCATTCTTCATATGTTTTGAAATTTAAATTTCCTGACTTTTTTGGAATTTCCCTAGAATTCTTGACATATCTTAAAACTGTTCCCCTGACTTTCCTATTATTTTTTTTTCTGACTTTCCCTGACCTTCCCTGACTTTCCAGAAAGTGTGAACCCTGTAATAGGGAGGTAGCTGAAGTTTCTTATACTTTATATTCCTCTCCTATTTCTTCCATTATCTCTCCTATTATTTCACCTATTTTACCTATATGATACGTAAAAACACCTTCACAAACTTCGCCTATTACTAACATTTCTAAATCTCACATAGATATCTGTACTAACACGTTTTCTGAAAATTTTAATGGATCCATCAGTTCAGTGATTCATCCAAATGTAACAATTGAGGATGGTCCTCCAACTTGCCAAAATGATCAGATGGACCCCATTTCTTGGATTTGAGAACCCAGAAAGTGGATGGACATCTCCAGAAGGCTCAGGATATAAATTATTGAAACAAATGTTTCAAGACACTCCAACAACAAAAGCCTTTGACATGGAATGGGATAATGCATCTTTGTATGTGATTCCTCCGGAACAAAATGAAATAGAAATTCCCAGTTTTGTTGAAGAAGGTGGGTTTTTGAATTTAACAAATATTCATGAAGATAGTTGTGAATTATCAAATGGGGGAATTCAGGCTCATAATCCACTACGTAAAATTTTAGCAGGCAATTACAAAGTAGCTAATGTACCTTCAGTTACAAATATAGATCACCTCCATCCTATTCTATTAAAGGAGAATTATTCTTACATAGTAGAAGCCTAAGATCATCAGTTGGAGGACATGGTAGAGATGTTCCAGAAGGTTCTCCTGAATTAATTGTTAGAGACCCAGCAATAAGATGTTTCACCCGTTCTCAGGGTTGTGTCTTGGATTTTCCGCATATAATGAATACACCTTTAGAGTATAAAAACTTTTCCAAACTAAATTCTTTTTATACTACTAATACAACTATTACCCATACAACTATATAACTTACATAATTTACGTTATAAATGGAAATATTGATATTGAAGTTAAATATTACTTGAAAATCTTCTACCCCACACCAAGCAGTGTAGGTTAATTAAATAATTAAAAGCAATTAGGGTGAGAGAGTAAGATTTTGTGTTTCGACCCCGCCACTCAAAAAGTCAATAATACACTTAAGGGTCAATCCATTTTTTCCGTACCGAATTGGCCGCAGTCGACTAATTTGTGAGGAGTAGAAACACACACTCTGCACTTATACCTTTTCCCTCTTTTTTACAGATCATGCTAAGGTCATGGTGAACAAGAAGAGAATTGACATCATCGAGACCCTAATAAGCCCAGTCTTTTGCCATCCCCTTATTAGGTATCCTGTTGTTACTCCTCAAGAAAATTGTAAATATTAGAAGAACCATGGACACAGTTCATAGAAACCCTATCTAGGAAGATTCTTTTAATATATGAAATTATTTTAAAACTAACAAACCAGTAACATGGATGAATGTGGGAGAGTGCCTGTTAAAAGAAAGGGGGGGTTGCAATTTTAATGGGGAGGTGAAAGGGAGACTGAGTCCCTTTCTTATAATGGGGGAATTATTACTGTTAAGAGGAATTTATTCCTAACAAGTAAAATCAATAAATTATTTTTTGTTTGTATAGTCTTTATTTATAAGTAATACTTCATATACTATAAGTCTTTTTCTTTTTTCAGACCTGATAAGATTAGCTATAAATATTAGTGTATGTTTAAATATATTTGAAAGTATCTCTGGCAGAATTAGATCTATCCAAAGAACAGTTCAGGGACACTGTGGAGAGCCACAAAACCCTCATTAATAGGTATTTGGGAATTTATATTTAGTTGAATAAAAAGGTGAATGATTGTGAGTTGAGTAAAATTGAAATAATATAGATTCATACTTCATGTTTCGAATATTAGATTATAAAAAAAATTGAGTTATACTTAATCATAAACTATTCAAATAAGAATGAGGAAAGTCTGAAGGAGTTATAAATGTTTTTACTTAATTGATCTTGCAAGGCATATACATTGCATTAATACAATGTATATATATTTTTCCAGGGTTTTTTGTTCATGATTCTTCCAAATTTTATTTCTGGCGTGGTTGGATATTAACCAGAAGGAAATTGATTGAAGAAAGAAGGAAAAAGAATTTAAAGATAAGCAAAACTAATTACCATAGCTGTACACTTTCACTCACTTTTCTTCTTCCTTACTAACCCCACAATTACACGTAATTCCTAAAAACCCACTTCTCATATCTATCCACTCTTTTCTCCCGCATGCGGCACAGCACGCAAACTGAGGCAAGAAATAAGATAAGAAGTAGAATAAGTTGTAAGAGAGAGGAGTTAGATGTTTAAGAAAAGTATTGAAGGGAATTACGGATTTTGTGAAATCCGGAAACACGAATAGTTAAGAGACTTAAGATGAAGCATGACTAGGTGAATCTGGAAATACTAATAGTTAAGATAGAACCTGCCTAAGTAATTCACATACCAATAGCGACGTTTGTAAATAATTTTTTTTGTAAGTTTATATAAAAATAAAAAAAATTGTAATTGAGCGTGTGTCAAGCCTCATAAGGTAAAGATTCAGAAGCTAAACAAAAGTGCGCCCTCAAGGAGTCCACATTCCTGGATCCGGCTGTTGGAAAAGGCCAGAAGACTAAAAGTAAGTAAAAAAGTTTTTAAGAGAGGAGGTGGAGCAATAGATAGGAAGACCTGTCAGGTAGCCCAGAACACATACAATATAAATTTTCCCTAGTAAGTAAATCTAATTTATTTTACCCCATTTATATATATATATATATATATATATATATATATATATATATATATATATACTCTCTATATATATATATATATATATATATATATATATATATATATATATATATA
>JABUQX010105700.1:7500-12338 GCA_015478945.1 Trachelipus rathkii | reverse complement strand
GAGAGAGATAAGTCTTCAGCAGAAAAGACCCATGCCTACGGCGAGAGAACGTTTTTGGCACTTTGGTGCAGCTAACAGGTCGGACTTGCGGTCGTACTTTTTTGATTTCCCATGGAATGAGTACAGCTTCTGTGGAAGGGGTCCCTCGGAGTTTGCAAAGCGCGAGCTAATTCTCTTTGGCATGGAGGCGTGCACCCTATGATTTTTACCTTCAACTAAACCTAGATAAATTTGGTTAACTCTGCTTGTTCTCGTGCTATTAGCCACATTGTCGTTGCCTTTAGGAATTACTGTCATCTTCAAATTCCAGAAACCCTTACAACTTATATTTCATCCCAAAATCTTCCAAAATCTATTCTCTATGACACTAAAAAATTCATTTCTCAGTAGAAAATACAATAATCTTACTGGCTCCTTTCCTCACGCCCTTTCTGATATTTTCCAAAAAATGTTAACTCTTCTTGCCCTTTTTTAGTATTTTCCGTCGGCATAACTGCCGTTTAACCTTCCACTAAAGCTGAACTCTTTGCTCAAACCTTTGCTTCTAATTCCACCTTAGACGATTCCAGTGCTATTCCTTCTTTTCCACCTCCCTCCAACCTATTTATGCTAATATTGTAATTTCTTCAAAAGGTGTTATTTTTGCTTTTTCAGAACTTAACACTAAGAAAGCGTACGGTTCTGATGGTATTCCTCCTATAGTTCTCAAAACTTGTGCTTTCAAGCTTGCACTCTGCCTTGTTAAATTATTCCGTCTCTGTCTTTCTACTTTGACCTTTTTTTCTTGCTGGAAAGGTGCTCCTGTACAAAAAAGGGAACCAATCTCAACCCTCCAACTATTGCCAAATATCTCTAACTTCTGTTCATTCTATAGTTTTCGAATCTATCCTAGCAGGAAGATTTGAAAACATCTCAATTCTTATAATCTTTTCTCTGCTCGCCAGTACGGCTTTCGTAAGAAGCGCTCTACTGGCGATCTTCTTTCTATTTTTTCTGTTTCTTGGTCCTCTTTCCTTCAGTATTTTTGTGAATGACACCGTTCATTCTTTAAATCTATAAATAGTGGTGTTACTCATGGTTCTGTTTTATCCCTAACTCTTTCTAATTTTCATAAAAGACCTCTCTATATTGCTTCATCACATATCCACTCCTATGCCGACGACTTCACCCTTCATTACTCCCCTAATTTTGATAGACGTCCTTTTCAACAACAATTAGCTCACGCTATTATGGCACCCTTGGATCAACGGCATCTGATCTTTCTTGAATTTCATTGGGCATTGAGAACAAGGATGTTTTCAATTACTCAAAGTTCAGTTCCTTTCCATCTTATCACTCTGCACAATCGTTTACCAAACAGCTATAACATCTTCTTTGACACATACAACTCGAACATTCCGAACATTCACCGATACTTCTTGGTGTTTATTTTCTCATGACCTTAATTGGGAGGGTTCGATATTAACTTCTCTTTTTAAACAAGCTTTTAAAAGGTTAGGTGTTCTGAGGCAACTTCAAAATTTCTTCACGCCACCTCAGCTGTTTGATATTTATAGGGGTTTCGTTCGCCCCTGTATAGAGTATGCCTCATGCATCTGGAGTGATTCCACTCACACTGTTCCTCTTCAAATGGTTGAGTCTAGGGCTTTTCGTCTTATCAATCAAATTGTTGCGTCACTCTTTTTATTTCATCGCTATTATAACGGACACTGCTCTTCTGAACTCTTCAATCAAATACCTCCTCCATTGAGAAGGGCTCTTGGGACACACCTTTCTACACATTCTCATACTTTCTCTATGCTGCTCTCTGACCTCAGACCTTAACAGCTATGCCAAATTTTAATATACTCCACTGGTAAAGGTCTTGAACATACTCCCGTTTATCTATTTTTCCCAAACTCTATAAATCACTTTTCAACGCAGTACTTTAATAACACCGTGCGATATCTTTAATTTTGTAAATGACAAAAAAAGCTAAAATTGTTGTAACTATACAATTCCAGTGACTATTATATATATATATATATATATTATATATATATATATATATATATATATATTATAATATATATATATATAATAATATATATATAATATATATATATATATATATATAATATAAATAGATTTGATAGATACATTCATATATATATATATATATATTATATATATATATATATATATTCGCATGTTTTTTAAATATTAGCATTGACTTTGGCATTCAAAAATAATTAAAATTAATTATTTGCATTCGCACTCGAAACTCGGAATGCGATTAGAAATGTTCTGACGGAACTTGCTAGAAAAATTTAACAACTTTTGTGAGAAATTGAATTAGAATGAGCTGACTAGTGCCGTCTCAAGGTAAAGTGACAGTAATTTGAGTCACAATCGAATATTAATATTGATAGGGCTGTATTGTGGATATATTCGCTCGAAATCAACTTTTAAGCACTTCCGCAATGGTATCCTTAACCAGTGTGGTTTGGGATTACTTCGATATTGTTTCCCATGACAACACAACCGTACACTTTACAATTGTAATTATTCTCACAAACTAAGATCGATATCTGGGTTAAGAAACTATTTAACCAACAACACAGCAAATGAAGAAATAAAACGCGAACATGAGTAAGAGGATTCCCAATTCCAGCTTTAAGAATGAATCATATTACTCTTGAAACTAATATAAAATGCAAATATAAGGAACAAATGAAATGAAAAAAAATCATATAACGGATGGATATAGTAAATTTAAAACAGAAATTAATAGTAATGATGATCTTCTGTTTCGTCACGTGAAATTCTTGGTTTTGTACGGCTAGTGAAAGTATCGGTCTCTTTTCAAACACTACTCAAGGAAATTCTACAGAGAATATTCTTTGTAAAATGTTGATACGAAGTTTAAAATAAAGTTTTTTGAATTAATAAACGCTCTTATCAAAATAAATCATCCAAGTTAGCTTTCTCCACGACGATGTTAGATACTCATCAGCACTTTAATTTGCTTTCTCTTGGGTAGTCATGCCGTTTGACAAATTTAAGTTCAAGGAGCCAAATTTTTTGTGTCGTGCTATGAACCTCTTCACTGACGTCATACAGGTGAAATATCTCGGTGACGTATTTAATGGAATGTGGCAATGGAACCAATCCCCAGATGATTTTCACTGTGTCATGAGAGATGCTGGTGCCAATATAAAGAAAATTGTTTTCTTTCTTGAGTGAACAAAACAAACTGCGTCAGTCATCAACATTAGAATGTTGTGACATCTCAAACAAGAGAGTCAGCAAAGTTCTCTCAAAATATGGGGTCATTGCCGGCACACTTTAAATCAATTCCCATGGCTCAGTTAAGAAACTACAGAAAATATAGGCCATATTTAAAGTTCGCTAACTTTGAGTAATGCATGACGTTACTCTGAAATTATTTAAGGTTGCAAGAACTAAATGAATCTCTCTGTCAGTACGGCCGCGCTCTGGTGATAAAATAAATGTCTTCCCATCCCATGACAATTATACTCTAAACAATTATATCATTGTACTCCAATCAGTTGAAGATTTCATTATGATAATCAGCAAACACTTGTTTGTCATCCTCTCGTAATAACTCTGAAGAGGGTATTAATATCCTCAACAATGAGAGTCAAGGAATAAAAATGGTGAGAGAGACGATATTGAGCACTTTTCTCTTCCTCTAAATTTTGGTTCGGTTACATTATTATTGTACGCGCTTAATGATGGGACAAGAACCTCGTACATGGAAAGACTATTTGTTTACCTTTCATTTGTTAATATTGATAAACTCGGAAATAGAATATCAGACGGCTGAGCGTATATGTCTAAACGTAAGTGAATCCTACATCGCTAATTTCTTTGCTCCAAAAAATAACTTTTTTGTAAACCCTGCCTTTCCATACTCTTATTCGCTCTGGAAAATCTGTAGCCAATACACCTACTGAAGGGATATATATATATATATATATATATATATATATATATATATATATATATATATATATATATATATTATATAAATATATATATATATATATATATATATTATATATATATATATATATATATACTATTTATATATATATATATATATATATATATATATATACAATTTTTTCTTTTTTCAATTTTTTTTTAATTTTTAGAAATTTGTCGGGAAGCTGGTGCGGTGCGGTGCGATCAAAAGGCCCGCACCACGCACCGCACCGCACCGCACCACTAATTTTTTTCGTGCTCCGCACCGCACCGCGCACTTTCATTTTTTTCTTCCGCCCGCACCGCACCGCACCAGGCCGCTAAAATTTTGATGCGCACCGCACCGCACCACCAAATGAGCGCACCACGCACCGCCCGCCGCACCCGGTGCGTTGGCCAACCCTAATATATATATATATATATATATAAATGAACAGGACAACGGTAAATAAAACATTTTTATATTTACTTGAAATGAGTAAATTGAGAAAGATATAATGACAATGATAAGAAATAAATAAAGATATAAATACAAATGTATATTACTAGTACGAGAAAAAGTACAAGTAAGTTCTTGACAAGTTAAAAGTACGTCCGTCCACTAGTTCCAGCACAAGGGCAAATTAAAAAGTACAAGCACGGGGAACACACCGTACATTCAAAACAGAAGTACAAATATAAGTACAAAAATACAAGTACAAGAAGTAATTGGAAGAACTGTTTTACCACCCCAAGCTGCAAGCGAAAGTGCAAGTAAAGTACAAGTACAGTCCGATGTTATTGTGCTGGTTCACCTGCCTGCAGTTCCATAATATATAATATATATAACTATATATATATATATATTA
>JABUQX010105700.1:0-2500 GCA_015478945.1 Trachelipus rathkii | reverse complement strand
ATATAATATATATATAAGTATATATATATATATAATATCATATATATATATATATATTCATAGGAAACATTCACCGAAAAGGTATTTTTATACAATGAAAAATGTATCCAGATTAGAAGTATTTTTTTTAATTAGATGATCTCATTAGGTTTAAAAATATTAAAAATTGTGTTTCTAATTATTTATTTAAATCTATTGGTCTTACGTAATTTAACTTAACCTTACTTAACCTAAACAAAAACTTATATACTATATATATATATATATATAATATATATATATATATATATATATATATATATATATATAATATCATATATATATATATATATATATATATATATTAACCAATAGGCATAAAGATAAAGTTGCCAGACGCTTCAATGGTTGTAAATATAAAGAAATGTTGTGCAGCCTTATGTAATTCGAAAACGTATTTATTTCAAAGAAGTAAAAAAACTTAGATAAAGATAAATTTTCAAAATTGTTTACTTCAATTACAAGAGCAGGACAAATAGATAAATTAAAAAAATTTTTTATTTTATTAAAAAAAAATAATTATCAGAAAATTATAAAAAAAGTAAAAAAATATTTTGTTTCCTTTTTCCCTGTTACATAGAAAATTATTACCTCTTTTTCGCACAAAAAAATTACAGGAGAAAGATCCTACCGAATGTCCTATAATATATATATAATATATATATATATAATAGTGAGTAATAGTATATATATATATAGATAATATATAATATATATATAATATATATATATGTTGTGTGTGTGTGTAGGTGTGTGCTGTTGTGTGTGTGTGTGTGTGTGTGGAAATGTGTGTGTGTGTGCTTGTGTGTGTGTGTGTGTGTGTGTGATTAAGCACGTTTAAGAAAGCAGAAACTTATTATAAAGATTAGTAAATCTTTGATGAAACGAAATTATCGAAGATGAAAACTATTCTTCTAAATTGAAATGTCACTTCAGAAATTGAACCTTCTTTAATCAGAATTTTACAATTGAAAAGAGGATCGATATTTGCGCAATTTTATCCTAATTCCTTTTGAAGTTAAAATGTTTGAATATTCTGGAAATCGGAGAGAAAAATCCGTTTGTGAATCATGTTCGACTTAGAGTCAATCACACCACTCCGATGGATCGATTTCCGGCCGTCTGTCGTTTCCAACTCCATCTTTCGTTCCTTCCGGCTCAGTGTAGGATTCAACTGTGGATCCATATCTGGGTTCGTCTGTCAATCCAATTTCAGTTTCAGAAACAGGTACATCTGTGAGTTCAGTTCAGACCTCAGCTCCAAGAATCCAGCTGTTAGTCATCTGTACATCCTCTCCAGTTTCAGCGCCGCAATATCTGTGGTTCAGTTTCGCGTTTCAAAGGCTTTATTTATGTGCGACCAATCTCTGAAGCCATCTGTAGATCCAATTCCGATTCCAGAGCTCTAACTCAAACTCTGAGATCAGTTCCTACTTCAGAGCGAATTCAATTGTGATTTCCCTCGGGCCATCTTGTCGAGCAACTTCGAGTTCCAACGTGAGATCCATCTGTGGATTTAGTTCTTGCTACAGAAGCAGATTCTGCCACAGTCTCTCATCTCTAGTCAGTTGAATAATATTTGAGGTTTTGATGAATTTACATATATTTGCAGTTGTTATATGCATAAATCATTTTAGAAAGATAATCCAGGTGTATTGGTTTCATTGTGATTATCAGTGTCAAATACCATGAATTTATGATAACCATCACATTTATAAATGGTAATTAAAATTTCAACAAATATTACATATTGATCTTTATGATTCAAAATCAAGTGATGTGTAATAATGATGTTGCGGACATGAAATTTTCACATTTGCGGATGCGAATTTTTTTTTTTTTTTAAACTTTGTGGAAGCGAATATTTTTCTTTCTATGAAGTGAAGATCATCGGATATCTGCGACATTACATACTGTGTATATACTTGGAATTGTATGCAATCAATTAATACCCAAAAAAAAACTTACAGTGGAATTTAATTAAGGCTCGACGCCCATTTTTTGTTTCGAATTATTTAGAAATTGAGCAAATATGGAGTTTGTTTTCAAATTTAAGGAACAAAAAAACTTTTCGGTAATTTTTTGAAAATTTTAATTATCTTAAGTTTTATAATATATATATATATATATATATATATATATATATAATATATAATATATATATATAGTATCATATATATATAATATATATATATATATATATATATTATATATATATATATATATATAGTATATACTGTATATATATATATGATATAATATATATATATATATATTAATATAAATATATATATTTAATATATATATATATATATATATATATATAGATTATATATATATATTATATATATAAATATATAATAGTTGAATTTTACCGCCTTCAAGATGTCTGATTTAGTTTAGAACATTCAAACTTCAGACAGTAGATATTGTCTTTCATTGATTAATAATTGGTATCTCT
>JABUQX010105699.1:40000-57374 GCA_015478945.1 Trachelipus rathkii | reverse complement strand
ATTCTAACTATATGATATATATATAATATAACTATATTTATATACTTATATTATATATATATAATATATATTATATATATATTATATATGTATATTTATAATAATATATATTTAAGCCTTCTTAGATAAGTAGGCAATATAAAGTAACTTCGAACATTACAACGTGTACTAAGAATGTATGCTACGACATGCATAGATATGCGGATGAAATACTATTATTAACTCATAAGTGTGTAATCTATCTGTGTGTGTGAGTTGCACCATTTCTAATATATATATCATATATTATATATTATAATAACATCTCGTATACTATAAATATGATACTATAATATCATATATATATATATATTATATACTATATATACCTATTTATATATATATATATCTTGCGGGACAGTATGGAGCAGTTTCTTTTAGACCTTTATTGAAAGTGGGTGTGTTAGACTTAGATTGTATAATTTCTGATAAAACAACGTTGCTTGCAATATTAATGTTTTAATTAAGTTAATTTTAGAGTCTAAAACATGTGTTTGTGATAGGGAATGCAGTATTTATAAAGAAAATTTTAATTTTTATTTCCGCTCTCCTAAAAGTATTTGTCAAAAGCGATTTACAATGTCGCCTCTTGTCTTTTAATAAAAGTTTAAGATTAAGTTATTATTTTACGTTATTTAAGTAAATATAAAGAAGATCTCCTTTATCTCATTCACTGACAGCCTGTAAGGCTTTTTCTATTTAATGTAGTATATATATATATATATATAATATTATATATATAATATATATAATATCTATATATATATATATATATATACTTATTATATATATTATATTATATATATATATTATAATATAATATATATATAATTATCTTATATGGCTTTTAAATATATCCATATCCATTAGCTTTAACACGGTAACTGGGTTGAGGCTACAAAATTTTTGTCCTACTGTGGGCAAACAATCCATTGCGGTCAGGGTCTTTAGTTGTGGGCTAATCAAATTCCATTACGGTTGGTGCTTACTTTGGGGGCTAACTGATCCAATTTAGGGTAGTCCTATTGGCTATAAAGTTTAGGTAGGATAAAGTTTGGTTAGGTACCACACAGATTTAATATATATATATATAGTCATATATATATATATATACTATTAATATTATAGTATATATATATATATTAATAATATAGTAATATAATATATATATATATATATATTAATATAATACTTAATATATATAGTATTATATATAATATATTATATAGTATATATATATATTATATATTATATATTAATAATACTATATATGTATATATTATATATATATATATTAATATTATATATATATATATATACACGGGTGAGGCATTCAATTTCTTTTACGTTGTTGCAAAAGAAATTTTACCTTTCCAACTCCTTTATATGCAAAAGACAATTTTACTTTTATGGTGTAAAGTTATAAAATTATATAATATGTATATATATATATTATTATTATATTATATATATATATATATATATATATATTTATATATATATAATTATATATTATATATTATATATATATATAATATAATATATATAATAATTTATATATATAATATAGTATATATATATTATACTATATATATATAAGTTTACCATTAAAAATTAATTTTTCTTTTTCATAAATGGACAGTCGGAAGGTCAAATTTGTAAGATCTGGCAACCAACGCAAAGAAATAGGAATGCTGTCCATTTTAGTACAACTTACGCCATATATAGATATATACTATATATAATATATAATATATTATTATAAATATATATATATAATATTATATTATATATATATATTATACTATATAAAATATTTCTCGTGAGGCCCACCCCGAAGGGGGCCCCACCCCCTAAAAAAAAATCGAGCATGTTTCGAGAAGGCGAAATTTGGTGAGAGAGATCAGAGTTGATTTCTAGAAAGAGTAGGTATCGGAATCTCAAGATGTTGGCACCTCGGCACCGGGTGCTGGCTACGGTTGCGCGTGGCGCAGTTTAATAAAACGTACGTATACACAACAATATTGGTGTACGTTATATGTGTTATCAACCGTAAGATTCGAAATATGAAGGTTACAGAGTCCGTCATACGCGGTGTCTTACGGCACCCCCCAGGAGGGGCGTTCCCGACTTTGAAAAATGCACCAGGAGTGCAAAATAGAGGCCCGAAGGAGGAAGGAAGAAGGATAAATGATAAATGAAAGAGTGGAGAGGGAGTCTGATTCAGAGGAGTAGGAGTTGAGCAGCTGCACCGGTGCTGGCCTCCCGGTGCAGTGGCCAGTTACTAAACGGTATTGTGGTTAATGATTACAATATTGGTGTCTTTAACATATGCTTATCGGGTCGTAGATTTCGAAAATAATGGTTCAGAACCATCAAGAAAAAAAAAAAGTATATAAATAAATACAATAAAACAAAATAAAAATTTCTTATTCTTTTATGTTTATACTTACAAATTTATGTTTTTACATGCCCTAAATCAGTATACATTCAGTAAACTCAACTGCCTTCCTACCCCTTCAGTGAATCTATTGATCTAATGATTCAAAGTCATATTTTTTACTAACATTGTCACGTTTTACATACTACCCTAACATGCAGGTTTAAAATCAGTAAATAAGTAAATCAAACTGCCCTCCTCACCCTTTCCGTGATCTATTGATCTATTGAATAATTGATTCAAGTTAATATTTTTTCCTAAATTGTCGCGTTTTACATACACTAAAAACAGTAAATCAGTAATCAGTAAATCAGTAAATCAAACTGACTCCTCACCCCTTCCGTGATCTATGGATCTATTGATCTAACTGAATCTATGTCTATTCAATCTCAAGTCATTTTTCTTGCTAAATTGCCTCGTACTTTACTACACTAAAGCAGATAAAATCAAGTAAATCAGAGCCAATCAATCACAGTCAACCTCCTGTCCATCCTTGATCATACATTGATCTAATCTCATTCAAGTGTTACTATTTATTCAGTAAAACTTGCGTCATGATTTTAACCGATCACCCTAAAATCAGTAAACTCAGGATAAATTAAACAATCACCCCACCACTCCCTATCAGCCCGTGATCTAGTTGATCTATTGATCCTATTGCATTCTTTCAATTTTCATATTATGTATAAATAACACAAAAATATTCTATTATTTTTGTTTTATTGTTTAAGTCATTTTAGTTTTTACTAAATTTTTAATGCTTTTCAACGTTTATACTTAAAAAAAATTTGAGTTTTTACGTACCCTAAAACAGTAAATCGGTAAATCAAACCATCCACCCTACCCGCCATACCACTCCCCACCCTACATACAATCTATGATCCTATTGATTCGCAAGTACATATTTGGAGTATCGTTTTGAGATAAAGCATAAACATAACAAAAACAAGTTCTTTATACACCGATCAAACCGAATATATGCTGACGTACAAAGTTTTCCCATAATAAAGCTAACATCAACACCTGAGCTAAGAATATAATGTACAACAAACAAACAAAAACACGCTTTAAACACGAATAAACTGTATATACAAAGTTTCACACTTAGCAACAGTAAAGCAACAACAAAGCATACAAAAACGTAAGCTATGCATACTTTGTCAAGCAATCTCGTAACATAGCACATGTTATTTTAGATTAAATTATGGTAATGATTTAACACAATTTTACCATTAACCTTGTCTAATTATCATACTGATCAAACAATATATCGGCTAACGTAACAAAGTTTTCACATTAATAAAGCTTACATAGCATCATGCTGACTAAGAATATAATCCACAACGTCAAAACACTAACAAACACCTTAACAATTGATTCAAACTGTTTAACCGCTAGCAAATTCTACACCTAAAAAACAGAAAGTAACTGCATAACATACAAAACAACGTAACCTCATTCAGAACGTTTGTCAGCATATTTCTAACATAGCAAATGTTAATTTTACATTAACATCGTTAGTTAAATATTTAGCAAAAATTTATTATAATTGGGTACTTATCATACTGATCAATGAACATACGCTAAACGTAATAAAAGTTTTCACATCAATAAAGCTGAACATAGCATAACCACGAACTAAAGAAAATATGCTTACAACGACAAAGCCCTAACAAACACTTACGCTACGAATGAACTGTTAACATTAACAAAGTTCCACACTTAACACATTTTAAAGTAACTAACATTGCCATGCCAAAACAGTAACCTATCATACTTTTTCAAACAGATATCTAGATATTACGTTAATTTTACATATGACACAAGTAATATATTAACAAAAAATTATCATTATCTTGTCTAGCATAAAGACAACACGAATATATGCTAACGTGACAAAGTTTCTTACATTAACATAGTTAATTAAATATTAATTAAAAATATTTACATAACCCAACCACCCGCCGCCATCCCCCGCATTACCTAACTTTCATAATCCCACAGAATAATGCAAACAATAAAAAAAGTTTGTATCCAGAACAAAACAAAACATTAAGTTCTTTGATATAAAACATTGTAGTCAAAAGTGTAATGATTTACCGATTCCCTAGCTTGTTAAATCAGAAATCAAACCACCCGTCCTCCCTCACCCTCCCAACAGTCATCGTGTTTTTCTCTTGTGAATCTATTTGGTTTCGCTGTCACATTTCGAGTATCATTAAGGATAAGAAACATAAACACAAAAATAAGTTCCTTAATTAGTTCTAACCAACGAATATATTGCCAAACGTAACATGTTTTTACATTAATAAAACTAACATAGGATGACCTGAATAAGAAAATAATGTGCATGCACCAAACTAGCACACCTTACGCGCGAATAAACTACTAACCATTAACAAAGTCCATACTTAACAACAGAAAGTACCTAACACAGCGAACAGCGTAGCCAATTTATACTTTTTCAAGCATATCTTAACTTATTACTGTTAATTTACACCTTAACATCGTTAATATTTAACAAAAATAGTCATAACCCTGTCTAATTTTCATACTGACAACGAATATAAGCTACGTAAAAGTTTTATTACATTAAAACATAGCTAAAACTTTAACAGAAATTTCATCATAACATAACCTAAATATCATACTCCCAACGAATAAATTGCAAACATAACAAGTTTTATCCAAACTAGCATAAAAAAATAACAAAGTGTTTACCCCAAAATAACATAAAAACATAAGCTCTTTGATAAAATATCATAAAATTACAGATCCTAAATGATTTTTACAACGTAAATCAACTAAATCAGTAAATCAACCATCCTTCCTCTACTCCCCCTCCCCACACACCCTTCCATGATCTATTGATGTATCGATTCAAGTCATATTTCGAGTATATTTCGGATAAACATAACATTAAAAATAAGTTAAAAATATACACTGACCAACGAATAAATGCTGACGTAACAAAGTCTTAGCATCAATAAAGCAAACATATCGCAAAACATGAACTAAGAATATAACGTACCAACCAAAACTAACATACCTTACGCTCGAAAAAACAGTCAACATTAAAAATATTCCCTACTTTACAGCAGTAAGTAACTAACATTGCATACAGAAACATAACCTGTTCACACTTTTTCAACAACTTTTTCTAACATATCATGATATTTTTACTTAACATAGCTATATTTAACCAAACACTTTATCTAACCTTACATATTTATCATCACGACCAAACGAATATATGTAAAGGTAACAAAGATTTCACATCAATTAAAGCTAAAATATCATAACGTGAACTAAGAAATATAACGTACAACGACAAAACTAACATGCCTTATGCAGAATAATCTGCTAAAATTCACAAAATTCCCTCACATATAAAAGGTAAAGTAGCTAACAGGACATACAAAACTCAATGGATCCCCACTTTTTTCCAACATAATCAGCACCAGCTAAGCGGTATTATCTAAACAAAACCCCTTAAAAATGACATCTATCAAAATACAGCATCAATGAACTATGAATGACACTACATTCAGTCCAAGTGTCACTCGTATCGAATAACATCATTTTGAACTATTGATAAACCTCATTACATTAGCAAAATTCTGTGGTGGAGCAAACAAACATTACCCAGCAAAAACTTCCCATATGCTCGTTTCTAACACATCATCGTCAGTTAACAAAGTAATATCCTACGAAACTTATCATTTCTCTAACAAACCAGTTTTAAATTCACATTGTCATAGTAATATTTAACAAAAACGTAACAGAAATAAAACATAGACTAACATATCTAACACTTACAAGGGGTGAAAACCTACAATAGATACTAACATCAGGATCTACGAATAAGACATTAACATTTGGACCTATGAATAAGCTATCAACCTATCCCTCATCATACAGTAAAACTCAACCTATACAGATTTTTCAAGCATAACATCGGCAGATAAAGCAGCATTATCTAACAAAATTCCTTAAAAAAGTGTCCAAACTTTCAAAGATACCAGCATCTTGAACTATGAATTGAAATACATTCATCAAAGTATCATGCATATCAAATATAACATCATTTTGAGCTATGAATAAACGTAGACATCAGCAAAATTCACTGTCAAACATAGTAAAATAACCTATCGATCATACAGATTAACGAATAAACGCTAACATATATTTCCTGAACTAAAAACATATAGTACCATAGCATATCAGGCATACATTAAGCGTGAATAAACTGTAGACATTAACAAAGTATAGCAATCTCAAGCTTTACTATAAACAATCTGATAGGTTTGGCAACAGCGCACCATAGAGAGGCGATTTGGCAGTACTGTAAGCACTACTTGGAGATCACCATTGGGGATGCGTCACTTGAAAGGGTGTGAATCCACAGAAGGGGGATCACCCCTAAGGGGGTGTAAGCGGGCATTACCCTCCGAACACCACTCATTTTTATTCCCCATTCTTCCTTGCTCCTTTCTCCATCCTCCTCAATACACTCTCCAAATTTCATCCTCCTACCATCATTTCCTATTTTTAGGGACGCACCCTCTGTAGTGCATGGACACGTCAACCTGTCTACGACCGAAGAATTTACGGCATCACCAAATAGGGTGCCAAATTTTAGCCTTTTACGATTATTTCCAAGTTTTGGGGCTCAGCCCCATCATATGGGCGTAGCGCCGCGAAACCGCGATTTCGAGAAGGCGGTGGTGGAGGCACCATCAGACGGTTGCATATATATATATAAATCATTATATATATATATATATATATTATATATATATTATATATATATATAATATATATATATATAATTTAATATATAGTATATCATATAATTTATATATAATATTATATATATATATATATATAATAATATATAATATAATTGTTTTTTCGGGAAAAATCGTTTTTTTCAGGATTTTCCGGTTTTTCCAGTTTCTGGTTTTCCAGTTTCCAATTTTTTCCAGCGGCATCCAATCGATATCTTGTTATTTGTTGTATAAGTTGTGCTTGTAGAAGTGATGCCCATTCAATATTTCAAAACCATCCGCACCAAAGCTTTCAAATATATAATTATATATATTTATATTATATATAGTTACAACTTACTATTATATACTAATATATTAATATATATCATATATATATACTATATATTATATACTATATATATATTATATATATATATATTATTATTATATATATATAATATCGAATATTATATATAGATGTAAAATAATTGCAATAAAATCGCAGATTAGATAAGATGTTAAGAAAAGAACACAATTAATGAGAAGGTAAAGAATTAATGCCTTCTCTGGATTGGAACCACCCATGTTGCGCGTAGAGGACAAGATGCTGGGATGCATATATGATTGAGGCCATCACCAGGTTGGAGGCATGGCTCAATCATCTAGCACGGTGCATATTGTGCCTCACGCAGAACACATGCGGTGGTTACAATCCCAGAGAATCAGTTACTTCTTTACACTTTCATTATTGTATCTTCTTTAACCATTATAATATAATATACTATATATATATATATAATTATATATATATATATATATATAGTATATATATATATTAATGTACCTATTATATATATATAGTTATACTATATATAGTATTATATATCATCCACGGAAACGATAACTGACAAATTCGCAGCTTGATAGCATCTCCAATTTTTACATTACACCATCATTACGGTTCTCATGCGTCGGTCTGAATGACCAATTTACTAAATTACCAATTTTACTAAAAAAAACAGTAAGATACTGCTCGTAGCAGACTGTTAAAGCATTACAATCGGTCGGAGTCAGTAGCCACGCCTCTCATTAAAAGCTTATGACATGAAAGAGTAAACAATGAAGATGTGGGTGTGGCGTGATAAAAAGACTCCATGTCCCATTCCAGGGTTAATGTGAACAACACAATGTTACGTTGCATATATTCGTTGTGAGCTACTATAAGAACTTATTTGTGACCTGGAATCAATAGACCATTCACACAGTCATGGAAGGCTGTTGGAGGGCTAGAGGCAGGGACGGGTTGCGGTTTGAGTTTACTTGATTTTAGGCATCGCGTAAACTTTACCACTTACTTACGATGTTTTATCCACAGAACTTACTTTTTGACTGTTATGTCTGAATAACAACTTTAGTTTGCAATTATTTGTTGGCGATTATGATAGTAAGGTAGGTTATGAAAAAATTTTTGAAAATATCATTATAGCTTTTAGAATGTAAAAAAACTTTTTATGTTCAGCTTAATATGTTCGTGTCGTATATGAATAATTAGACAAGGAATATCGACTAACATTTATTTGTTAATATTTCGGTATCCAATGTTCAACTTAAGTAATTGACTAGAGATATGTTTGAAAAGTATGAATTAGGTTACGTTTTGCATGCCATGTGTTAGTTACTTTAATGGTGTTAAGTGTTGGGAATCTTTGATTAATGTTAACAGTCTTAATTCGGTGCCCGTTTAAGTTGTGTTAGTTTGTCAATTTTACATTATTTTCTTAGTTCCCATGATGCTATGTTATTTTTTTTTTTTTGAACAATTTTATTACGTTGCGATATATTCATTGATTCAGTATGATAAGTTAGGTAAGGTAATGATACATTATTGTTAAATATTACCATGTTTATGTTAAAATTAACATTGTTATGTTAGAGATATTCTTGACCAAAGTGTGAGTAGGGTACGTTTTTGTATGTTATGTAGTTACATTTACTGTTGTTAAGTGTTTTGAATTTTTGCTAACGTAAACAGTTTATTGATGTTTAACGGCTGTGTTACGGTTGCGTTGTGGAATTAGATTCTTAGTTCAGATCGATACTATGTACAGCTTTATGATCAATGCGAAAACTGTTTGTACGCTTTAGCCTATAATTCGTTGATCAGTATGATATTAGACAAAGTTAATGATAATTTTTTTATATATTCACCATGTTAATCTAAAATAACATTGCTATGTTTAGAGATGATGCTTGACCACAAGTTATGCATAGGATTACGATTTGTTGGAAATGCTCAGTCCCATCGTTCCCGCTACTGTTATTGTCGTAGTCACAAACCTGGCCTCTAAGACGGTACCACGCTTTGTTAAGTTGCTTTACTGTTGTTATATATGGAACTTTTGTTAATTTTAGCGTTTATTCGTGTTTAAGGTGTTAGGTTTGTCTTTGTACATATTATTCTTAGTTCAGGTTATGTTATGTTAGCTTTATTATTGGGAAAACTTTGTTACGTTCAGCAATATATTCGTTGATCTCCCGACGCGGACACCATGTACCCGGTGTTAACTTATAAAAACTTGCTTCTTATGTTAGTATATTCAGAATGACTACTCGAAACGTGACTATGATCCAATAGATCAACTATGTATTGACACGACATTAGGAGTCCCAGTGACAGTGGGGATGGTATGGGCGGGTTGGTGTGGTTGATTAACTGCATCTTACTGCTTTAGGGTACGTACAAAAGCTACTCAAATTTTTAAGCGTTATTAAACGTGAAAAAGCACATTAATTTCCTGCGAAAAAAACAAATGTTTAAAGCAAATTAAAAAAAATAATAAATAGTTTTTGTGCTTGTTATACAAAATAATGACTTGAAGTCAATAGTATCAGTAGATCACGGCTGATAGGGAGCGATCAGGGTTGGATGGTTTGATTTACTGATTTAACTGACTTTAGGGTATGTAAAACATGACAATATTTTACTTAAAAATATAGACTTGATCATAGATCAATAGATCAGGCTAAGGACAGGGAGGGTTAACTGGATGATGGTCGCTTACTGATTTACGCTTTTAGGCGTATGTAAACCGCGACAATTTAAGCAAAAATATGACTTGAATCAATGGATCAATAGATCAATAGATCACGAAGGGGTGGAGGCGCAGTTATGATTTACTGTATTAACTGATTAACTGCTTCATAGGGTATGGTAAACGCGACAATTTTAGTAAAAATATGACTGATATCAATATATTAATAGATCAATAGATCGAAATATTAAAATACTTATATATTTAATTTTTGTTTACATAGTCAGAATCCCGTTTTTGTTTATTGCCCTTCCCCTTTCTTATATAGATGTTTAATGATCGGAGGGCATTCAACACTAGTCTATAGTTGTATAAGTTTATAATATATTATATATATATATAGTATATATATATTTATATATAATATATTATATTATATATTATATATATAATATATTTATATATTATTATATTATATATATATATATAGGTATTTATATATATTATAATGATATATATATATACAAAATCAAATTATTTTTATTTATTAAAGTTACCCTTTGAAAATCTAAGAAATCATTTGTTCTAAAGCTTAACTTTTGTATCACGTGATTTCTGCGGTTTTGTTAACAGTCCCAACACTTAATTTTATGTATATATTTATTATTATTATTTGGTTAATAAATTTTACTGTAAGGAGAGCGAACAAGCAATATATATATAATATACTATTATATATTATATATATATTATATATATATAGTATACTGATATATATACTATAATATATATTCATATATGCTATATATTATACTTAGAATGTTTAGTATTCTTATATTATATATATATATATATATATATTATATATTATATATATTATAATATATATATATATCATATTATACTATATATATATATATATTATATTATATATATATACGTATATACTATATTACATATTATTATATATAAGTATATATTTAATTTCGTTTTATGAAATATTTTAATTTTTATCTTAATTGCAATGAGGTGTGAAGCTCTGATTCACGATGCTTGCTGTCTTTTCTCTTCTGATACGTTTAGATTGCTTCGATTTTCTACTATTGAGCAGGCATATAAACCCCTCCCATATCGTGTGCTTGCACATCTTTCTTCTAAATTTAGGTCGTTAATGTATACTTCTTTCGTTCTACTGATTACACTATTTTGCTAGTGGTTCAAATGGTAGTTAAGTTTACCGACTTTCCCTTTTAAGGTCATGTAAGTCATATTTTCGAGACTCTCCTACCTTATTGCTTTGACGTTACATGCGTATTAGTTGGCTGCTCTGATATTTGTATTTCTCGTCCGTTTTTACACTACAAGTGTTAGTTGCTAAAGGTTGCTTGTGCATTTATGTGTTAATGAAGTGTTTTCATTATTTATTTATTTATTGTTTAAAGCTAATATCGAAAAGCAATATATTAATTTATTTAAATGTTCTTGTTTCCTTTTGCCACCATTCACCTAACCTGGATGGAATGCGTAAAGTAAATTAATTGTGCTTGCGAATATTTTATGGTGATATTATTTCTTGTGTATTTATGTTCGTTTCTCGCGCACAGCGGAAGGCTTAACGTCTACACTCTGTCTAGACGTCCAGGTACCATTTGTTAATATATTGTATTGAGGTAAATTTTGATAAATTTATTTATACTCTATTTCTTTTACTTTTAATAAAATTGCTCAAAATTTATTATCTTTATAATCTTTCTTTAAATATTTTATTTCAAGTTTTTATGCATACAAAAGTGTCCATGATTAAACTTCCTATCTAATGAGAAAACTCTTAACTTATGAATATCGTGACCAGCGAAAGACTGATCTGATTTTTGGTGAACATGATACACAACCTTGCATGAACTTTTACTTTAAGAATATTTTGACATAAAGATAAGCTTATATCTAGGTGTAATTGCTCTATTTAAAGTATTTTGTTTGTAGACTATCTTATTGTATATATTTTAGGGCATATATACATACATATATATAATATATATATATATATATGTATATATATATGATATATATAATTATTATATATATACTATATATATATATTATTATATATATATATAAATATATATATATATATATATAATATATATATATATATATATTATATATATATAATATATAATATAATTATAATACTATATATATATATATATAATATAATATATTATAGTATTATATATAGTATATATATTAATATTATATATAAATATTATTATATATATATATAATATTTGATCGCGAATATATAGATGAGTAGTTTTGTGCAGACAGAGCATTAACAGTTATATATATCTTTGCGTATAAATTCTTATATTGGTAAATATACTTAATTAATCAAGGATATATAATTACTTTAGCTTACTATATTTCTGCACAAGAGTATACTACTGCAACGCTTATATACATGATATGGTATATAAATTCATATGATACATTTATATATAGATTGATGTTGTTTTTGTATTGATTCTCGTCTATCAAATTGTTTAAAGAAGGCAGTACATAAGTTTCTTCATTTTTTTATTATTAAAATTATTTAAATTTATTAGTTGTTCATTGATTCCACTTATTGATTCATTTACTGATCATTCATGGTTAATATATTTTCATAAATTAATAAGTCTTTAAATTTTTGAGATTTATGCATAAAGCACTGACGAGAATCCTGGTAAGTTATTCAACAGCAAATACTGTTGTTCAGATTAGGTTACTGGTACAAAACGAGCCCGTCGTCAAGTTTGATAATCCGGAGATCTTCACTGCAAGGAATTGGTAGGTCATTTCATTATAAATTATTGAAGTGTTCTAGCAGGCTGTAGACCTAACAATAGGAGGTCAAAGTTTTATTAAACTCCAGGACGTAAACACCAGTGTATTTTGATAGCAGATTGTCTATGGGGGCCTGGCCAATGGAATGTAAGTAAGTTCGCAGAGAAAGTAGACAAGGTTGTTGTTTGATACCCTGACATAATATAAAGTGGGTTTGCCTGTCACGGGATACCTTTGTAACCGGCTGAACAGTATTTGTTGTTAATAATTATACCTTATTTGTAGTGCATTTACTTGTTTTATTTCACGTACGTAAAGTAGTACGGAAATATTATTTTTGCATTCATTGTTTTGAAGTACTATTTTGTCAGTTTGGGATAGCTGTCAAAATTGTACTAAAGCAGTTTTGTAATACTGCAGTGTTTTGTTTAACAGTTAATATTTCTGTTAATTTTGTAGTCAAGTAAGCATAATATCTCATTGTGTTTTATAGCTCTTAAGTGAAAGAGCTATACGCGTTATTTTGCGTATTTGTATTGTGATTGCATTCAGCTATCAGTAGAAATTTGTTGCGTTGGAAGCAATTTTAGGACCGCTAATAAAATAAAATATTTTAAAGTATTTTGGTTATAATATATATATTAAATAATATATATATAATTATAATATATATATATATAATATATATCATATATATATATATAATATTATATATATATATATATATATTTTATATTATACTATATATATATATACTATCATATATATATAATAACTATATATATTTATATTATATATATATACTATTATATATATTATATATATATTATATATATATAATAATATATATATACTAGTATATATAATATATATATATATATGATATATATATTATATATATATTAATACTATATTTATTAGATATGTTGAAGTCGAGCGTAAGAAAAATTTACCAAGAAGATACGTGAGAAAGTATGCTTTTCGAGAATTTTGTGTTTCACTCGCTTGGGCGAAACGCCGAGACAATATTTTCTCAATCGTTGTTTTGAAAATTTTTCTTGCATAATATTAGAAGTATAATATAATATATATTAATAATATATATATATATTAATTATATATATATATATATATATAATAATATATCAATATATATATATAGTTATACTACTGTAAATCTCTGTACAGCAATCGAAGATGTCTATAATATATATATATATATACTATAATATATAACTATATTTCAAGATTTGTCAAATTTTTGTCGAAAACATTGAGCTATCAGGTTGGTCAAAAATCTGAAAAAGTAGAAAATTTAAATTCGTGCAATTTTGAAAAGTAACTTTGTGACGTACTGTTGTTTTAAAGATTGATAAGATGGCATCACAGGAAGAACTTTTTGCTAGATGCAAAGAATTTGGTTTATCTAATCAGTAGTATTATTATTTGAAAGAGGAAAACGAGCTAGAGATAGGAGTGTGCTACAGAGTAGAAGAAATGAATTTAGGCTGAGGCAGCGGAAGAAACGACGACTTGGACTAAAGAAAGCAGAAGGTAGAAGAAACAAGAATGATCTAGAGAATGGAATACAAAGTTCAAATTGGAAAGGAATAGAGCAGGCAGAAGATTAATGCCAGCAGGAGGAGAAAAAGTTTATGGATGGAAAGCTGAGGCGCGCAAGGAGAAAATTGGAAAGCCGATGAGCGGAACGGTCAGGCTAAGTTAGAAGCCGACAAAATCGCCAAGGAGTCAGAAGAAAGAATTGAAGATGAGCTGGAGGCGAAGACGCAACGGCAACACGAAGCGCTAACATTTAGCAACTCAAGATTCCTCAAGCACAACAGCGTTTCTCACGCGATTTAGATTATCAAATTAAAATTACTCCAATTTCGTGAAACATGATTCAAACGATATGAGGAATATTGATTGATGTTCGGAAACAAGCAGAGTCAACGACTTGCAAAGGAAGAAACAGCTCCTAGTACTTTGGTACATTCCTCACGGGAAAAGCAGTAGTTCAATAATTTCACGGTCGATGAGTTGAAAAATACGAAGAATTAAAGAGCAGCGTTATTGATCAGATACAATCTCACTTGAGAGTGGAGTATATGTATCGAATACTAGATATGTGCAGACTAGAAGGATGATAAGTCCCAAGAGTATATGTAAGAAGAATTGTTGAAGATCTCGAAAATGGCTGACCCGCGCCAAAGTTAAGATACTGCTGATGACATCTGATCGAATCTTCTTACTCAAATCGATTAGAATAATATTGAGCATAGGTGCGAAGGACGCTTGCCACTTACTTAAAAGAAAAGAACGATAAGGATATCGAAAGCATAATAAGTAGTTCAGAAAACTACATTGAAGCCCATCATATGAAACTTACTTCAAGTCACGCACGAGGTCAGAGTCAAAGTAATGTAAAAAGTCACAGCAACAGCAACTATTTTAAGCGGAGAAATATCGGAAACAGTTATCACTGAAACGATAACTCAAAGAGCACAAGCCAACACGTATCCAGAACAGCGGAAAACGTAGCAAAAGGTAGTAACGGGGTTAATGAACGACGAGAACAACGTCGAAGTAGCAGCGAACCCAGAGCTGTGGTCGTCTGCTACAGGTGTCAAAGGAAAGGGCCTTTGGCCCGAGATTGTAGATGCCCTCCATACTTCAACAGTAGTGGCAAGAATTTTGGAAATTCCAATAATAGGCAGAAAGAAGACGGAAAAAGTACGGCAGCGTCCGGAGGTTTCCGAAAGGGAAATAAAGTCCTGAAGTCTTCAGGTGAAGAACCGTCTATCCTTGAAGATACAGTAGTTGTGAGCGACTCTGATCGCTACTCACACAATTTGCCGATAACTTATGGGAAAGTGAATGGGTATCGTGTCCAGTTGTTACGAGACAGCGGTTGTAATTTTGTGGTCGTACGTGAAAAGTATGATACGAGAAGTGCTTACACTGGCACACATACGCCATGAGGACTATTTAGACAGTACGGCTCGAAAGAAGTTCCGCTCACAAACGTCGAGATAGAACCCATACTCGTGGGTTAAAACGGACCGCAGCAGTGCTGCAGAGGTCGTGTTATGATCTAAATCTATAGAAACATCGAAGGGCACACTCTCCCCCATATCAGCCAAACTCGCATAGGAAGGAGACTAAAGTGTCTATGGATAGCACTTCAGTGCAGAGACGTAGAAAAACTCAGAAGAGTTATTATTCCCCATTGTCGAGCGTGCTGAAGAAGATTCGTCATGGTGAGGCGCAATGTCGAACAAGGAGATCATATGTCTGAAGAGGCGAGAAGGGGGAGAAACAACAAAAGGGCGGAAGAATAAAAGAAGGTGCGAAAAAGTTATGGAGAAGTACCGATCTGTCAAAGTCATCAATCATTGCCTTGTAGAGAAGGAAGACTCAACCGCGGATACACCATTGTTCCATGAACAAGATTCCCAAGTTTCCACATTTGGAAATGAAGATGTTGTAGTTGATAAGCGTAAAGTAGTTTACACTGCGCCACATGTAAATACTGGAAGTATCTTGGAAGTATCAGATAATACTAAGGGATTTAATGTACATAGTACAGTTGAAGATGAGGGTCAAATTGACATCTTTGAAAACAATGTCATATTGGAAAATGACAAAATGCCCCATGGTGACAGCTCGAAGACACAAAGTGTCGCAGCCCTGAACGAGATGGAAGATGTTCACGATGGTCAGATTACCGAACTAATCCGTGACCGTAAAGTTGTTAAAGAAAGACAAAAGGATTATAGTGCTCTTCAAAAGACACAGACATCGGATGAAAATTACGAAAAAGAATATATTGTCATAGATTGCATATTATATAGAAGAGTATTAGATAGTCAGTCAGAGAAAGCCATCCAAGATGCACCGGAAAATTGTCAAAACGAAATGAATTCTTCGATAGAAACTGAGAAAGTAGAATGTAAAGAGAGTGGCGATTTATTCGATGATAATCGACTCTCTATTCAAAAAGAAAGTTTCGGTGATACTAACGTCTGCACTCTGCCTAGAAGTCCAGGTACCATTTGTTAATATATTGTATTGAGGTAAATTCTGATAAATTTATTTACATCTATTATTTTATAATAATAAATATAAATCAAATTTATTATATTTTATATTTTTTCTTTAAATATTTTATTCAATATTTTATGCTTAGAAAAGTGTCCCATGATTAAACTTCCTATTCTAAATAGAAAATTTAATTATGAACACCTGACCAGCGAACAGCTGTT
>JABUQX010105699.1:20000-35000 GCA_015478945.1 Trachelipus rathkii | reverse complement strand
TTATTACTGAAAAAGAGGAACGCTCTTTATACAGATGAACAATACGCGAAAAAAAAAAAGAAAAAAAAAAGAAGAAAAAAAAGAAAAAAAAAAAAAAAGAAAAAAAAAAACACAAAAAAAAAAAAAAAAAAAAAAAAAAAAAAAAAAAACAAAAAAAAACTAAAAAAAGTAAAACATAGCTCTAAACTGTATCAATATCTAAGATCTTGAAACCTTCTCCACTCTCCTTCTTATACTTCATCTGATCTTCATCTTCTTTTCGCGATCGCCATAACGCTCACTCAAGTCTACTAGCGATATACTTCCCTATTTTAAAGATTTATGATTTTCCGCCATTAGGAACTACCGGGAGATATGCGTGGTGGCGCTTGACATATTCAAACATTTGACCGAGTATTGCACGCGTCAGCTGCTCTCCAAGCTCCCCTCCTTTGGGTTCCTCCTTCGCTTGCTTTACTTTGTCTGCTTTTCCTTTCAATCGCTCAATATCGATGTTGTTGAATGGGGCGACTAACTTATTCTTTTCTGTAATAGTGTATTCCTCAGGTTCTTCTATCATCCTACTTTAATTCCACTTTTCATTATATCTTCTGCAGCCACGTGCACATCTAACTCTATCCACTCATATGCGATGACTCGACCATTCTTTCACTCATTTCAATTCTGCTCCCATTTTTACTTGAAGAATTGCCTCTCGTCTTATGTTTCCGATTCTATTCCTCGCCAATCTTGGATAGAATTTCCTCGGGTGGGTTGCGAAATTTCATTCTTTAAAACTCACTTCTACAAATCTCTCCTCTCTAAGACACCTTATCTAACCTTCTATGCCTTGGAATAACGTCACATACAACGTGTAGGGAGCCTCAAGAAACCCTGTCGAGTTCTTGTTTAGACTGAAGAGACTTTTTCATCTTCTCAAGTTACTCCAGCTATACAAGGGTCTCATCGCCCCCTGTACGGAGTACTGCTCTCTCTCAATTGGGTTGCTCTCTGGTTTCAACCCGGCTTTCGAAGGGTCGAAGCCAAGGCCAAAAAGCTATAACTGTTCTGTACTTTTTCCATTTCACTGACCACTTATCTTGCGGCGTCCGATGTTGGTGCTTTATCTTTTCTATAGGCACGTAGCTGCAAGTGCTTCAAGGGAATTCACCACCGCGTACCACCACCTTTGGCGACGCCCTCGTAGAACAAGGGGTTCTGTATCTGCGCATGAGTTTTCGTGTTGATATTACGTTCTCCAGACTAGTTCACTGAGGTGCTTTCTTCTTTCCTGCACCTCTGTTCTATGGGAATTCTCTCCATCTCCTGTTTTCCTAACTCATCATCTCCCACTTAAAAGGTCCTGCAGTCATGCTCATCTGCGTGTAATGGTTTAGAATGAATTTTGGAGGTGTTCTCAACTACACTCCTCCTTGAATAGGGCCCTGCCGTGAGTGGTATTCTGTACTATATATATATTATATTATATATATATATATATTATATATATATATATATATATTAGTATATATTATATACTATTATATAATTATATATATATATATATATTAATATATATATAGTAATGTTTGTAAAACACAAAGTTGATATCCCTTTTTAAAATAAAATTTTCTGCTATATTAATCTACCCGGTTAGGCTTATTTGTACAGTGATAAAATTACCGGCGCTAGGTGGTGACGTAACCTCGTGTAGACCGAGTAGCGTAAGTGTTCGTGGCCTCTTCCATTAAAAATATGCAATGCCCTTAGAAGGCTGAAATTTGGAGAAAAAGACTCGGAGCCGGAGCCGGAGCCGAGCCAATGAGCTGGAGCTGAGCGGAGTCCGGCAGTCGAGCGTCGGCGTCGATTTGATCGGATTTGGAACTGGGAACTCGGTGCTTGCTCCAGTGCTGTGCTGAGTTAGTAATATTTGTAATAAATAATCCAGAATTGGGTTCTTATTATACATATTGTGTATTGAACCTGTAGACTGAATAGAGTGTTATAATTTCGTAGGTTGTCTGGGGCCCTTGCGGCAGAGGCTCCCCCGAAAAAATGGACGAAAAATGCATAAGAGAAGTGGAGAAAGGAGTCGAAGTCAGAGAAGGAGTTGAATCAGAGGTATTTTGAGTTGACAATGACACCGGTGCTGGAGCCGGTGCGGTCTGAATTAATAAATATTCGATTAGTCCAATTATTGTATAAAAAAATATGTTATAAGTTGTCGAACTCGAATTGTAGGGTTGTAAGTTAGTAAGGGGTGTCGGAGACCCCCAGAGGGGGTCCGCTAGAAGAAATGCACCGAACGCAAATACAGAAGAAGATGGAGGAAGGAAGAAGGAGGAAGGAAGGAAGAAGGAAGGATGGAGGAAGGAAACTGAGGGGACAGAATTGGTATCGGCCACCGGTGCTGGAGCCGTGAGGTGCTGAGTTAGTAAACATTCATTTAGCTCACACTGACATTTCTTTTTAAAAAATCTCGTTTTTTTTATAAACGTTCAACCAAAATATATTGTTTGCTTTTTTTTATATTTAAGTTTCATTTAACATTTATTCTTTGTTTTCATTTCAATTTTTATTTATTTTTCAACTTATCATTTTTTAATTTTTTTTAACAGCTTTTGTTTTATTTGTTTAAACTTTTGTTTTAACTAAAAAATTTTAATGCTTTTCAGTTTATAACGTTAAAAATTGCGTTATATAAACACCTAATTCATTTTATCAAGATAATTAGTAAATCAAACCATCGCACCACCCATATCACGCACCCCAGCCATGATCTATTGATCCTATTGAGCTATTGATCCATTGTTTCAAGTCATATTTTGTATAACAACAAAAAACTTTTTTTAGTTTGACAACATAAAAAATGTAACATTTTACAAAGCTAAAGCAAGTAAATCAGTAAATCAATCACCCCTCCCTCCCCTCTCTTGCCATGATCTATTGATCTATTTGATTCAAGTCATATTTTTACAAAAATTTTTGTTTTTACAATACCCTAAAGCCGTACATTCTGTAATAAACACCCTCCCCACACGCTCGCTGCCATCCCTGATATACTTTGATCTATTGATTCAAGTCTATTTTTACCAAAATTTTATGTTTACATACCCTAAAAAGCAAGTAATCAGTAAATCAACCACCCTCCACCCTATGATCTATTGATCTATGATTCAAGTCATATTTTTTTAGCAATTTTTATGTTTACATACCCTGAAGCAGTAAATCAGCAAATCAGTAAATCAACATCACCAGTCTACAAAGCACCTGCTCTGACATCTATATTATTGTATCCTAATGACTATTTTTCATGTCACATTTCGAGTATCATTTGGATAAACATAACATAAAATCAAGTTCTTTATACACTGAAGCCAAAACGAATATTTGCTTAACAGTAACAAGTTTCACATTAATAGAAGCTAACAAGCATCACCTGAAATTATGAATATAATGTATATACGACAAAAACTACACAACTAATGCACGAATAAACTTTTAATGTTACATACAGCTCCACATTAAAGAACAGTGGAAGTACACATAACATAGCATATCAAAAATGTTGTTCATTACACTTTCAAAGATATCTCTAACATATCACTTTTTACAGCTACAATTAAACATTGAGAATATTTAACAAAAATTTACATAACCTTTCTTAATATCATAATTATAACGATATATGCTTAAAGTAACAAAAAAAAGTTGCACATATAACCGCTATATAATATCAACCTGAACTAAAAATATAATGCACAACACAAAACCTAAACATAAGAATCGACCGACTAGCAAGATTCAAACTGCTAACATTTACATAGTCATACTTAACAATAGTAAAGTAACTAACATAGGCATGCAAAAACGTAACCTTTTCACACTTTGTCAAGCATATCCTCTAACATATCAATGGTAATTTTACATTAACCATGATAAAATTTAAAAAATTATCATAACTGTCTAATTATCATACAGACAAGGAATTATATGCAACGTAACAAAGTTTTACAGTAACATAGTAAGTATTTAACAAATATATAATAAAGCCTTACCGTAACTATCAAAACTTCCAACGGAAAAAGAGGCAAAAATATTAACAGTTCAAATTTTATCCAAAATAATATAAAAAAATAAGTTTTCTTTGAATAAAATATCAGAGTAAAGTGTAATAGTTTACTTGATCCTAAAGCAGTAAATCAGTAAATGAAACCACCTGCCTCCCTTTCCTCCCCTCCCTCCTGCCCTCCCTCCTACCCTTCCATGATCTATTGATATATTGATTTATTGATTCAGGTCACATTCGAGATCATCTTTTTGATAAACATACGACAAAATCAAGTTCTTTATATACTAACGCAACGGAATAATTCGCAACGTAACAAAGTTCATCATTATAAAGCTAGACATAGCCATAACTATCTAAGAATATAGTGTACAAACGACAAACCAACACCCCTTACCACGAGTAAACTATAACATTAACAAAGTTCCATGCTTAACAACAGTAAAGTAACTAACACAGCGTACAATATGTAACCTATTCACACCTTTTTCAAGCATTTATCTAACTTATCAATGTTAATTTTACATTAACATGGTAATATTTAACAAAAATTTATCGTAACACTGTCTAATTATCATACTAACCAACGAATATATGCTAACGTAACAAAGTTTTTTACATTAAACATTGTAAAATTTAACAAAAATTCATCTTAACCATACCGAACTATCATAATCCCAACGAATAATTGCAAAAATAACAAAGTTTTATCAAACATAACCATAAAAACTTAACAAAGTTTTATCGCAGAATAACATATAAATAAGTTCATTTGAATTAAATATCATATTAAAGTGTAATAGTTACTGATTTTAAAGCCAGTAAATCAAATAATCAGTAATCTAACCACCGCGCCCCCCCCACTTCCCACCAACAGCCAACCCTTCATTACTATGATATTATTGATTCTCAAGTCATATTTCCGAATATCTTTTGAATAAACATAACATAAAATAAGTTCTTTATATACTGAATAGCGAATATAGGCTAACATAACGAAGTTTTAACATCAATAAAGCTAACATATCAAAGCTGAACTAAGAATATAATGTACAACGAAAATATTAACATACCTTACGCTCGAATAAACAGCAACATTACAAAGTTCCTTACTTAACCACAGTAAAGTACCTAACATAGCAAACAGAACCGTAACCTATTCACACTTTTTCAAACGTATCTGTAACATATCATTGTTATTTTACCTTAACATAGGTAATATTTAAAAAAAATTATCATAACCTTACCTAATTATCATACAGACCTGCGAATATATGCTAAGGGAACAAAATTTTAACATCAATAAAGCTAACATATTCATAACCGCTTAACTAAGAATATAATGTACAAAGTTAAACTAACTTATACCTCACGTCTAATAATCTCTAACATTTACAAATTCTACTTACAAAGTAAGTAGCTACACGGACATACAAAACTCAATGTATCCACACTTTTCCAACCTATCATCGACAGCTAAATCAGTATTATCTAACAAAATCCCTTAACAAAGTGACCAATCTATCAAAGATACCACCATCTTGAACTATGAATTGATGCTATCTTACAAAGTGTCATTCATTATTAAATATAACATACAATTTTGAACTATGTAAATAAACGTAGACATTGCAAATTCTCGGCACACCTAGCATTACCAGCAAGAAACTAACCTAAGCCCTACGTTTCTTCTAAACACATCATCGTCAGTTAAGACGGTAATATCTACAGAAATATCATTTCTCTAACAAATCAGTGTTAATTTCCTATTGTTATAGTAATATTTAACAAAACGTAACAGAAATTAAACATAGTCTAACATATCAAACACTTACAATTTGCGAAAACCTACAAAAGATACTATTTGGAACTACGAGTAAGATATTAACATTTGGACCTATGAATAAGTTCTCAACCTACCCCTCATTACACAGCATAACTCAACCTATCTCTTGCTTTTCAATCATTATAATCAGCAGCTATAAGCGAGTATTGATCTAACAAATTCTATAAACAAAGTGTCCAAACTGATAAAGATACCAGCCATCCTTGAAATATGAATTAATACTACATTCATCAAAGTGTCTTGCATATCAAATATAACATCATTTTGAGCTATGAATAAACGTGGACATTAGCAAAATTCTCTGTCGAACATCATAAAATAACCTATCGATCATACAGATTAACGAATAAATGCGAACATATTATTTCCTGAACTAAAAACATATAGTATCATAACATACCTGACATACATTAAGAGGCAATAAACTGGCGACATTAAGAAAATATAACACCTCAAGCTTTAACTATAAGACAAACTGTAGGTTTGCAGCACGGGTATACAGAGCGATTTGGAAAGCACTGTATAGCTTCAATATTATTATTATTATTATTATTATTATTATTATTATTATTATTATTGATTATATTATTATTAATTATTATTATATATATTCATTATCATTTATCATTATCATATCATTATTATTATTATTATTATTATTATGATATATTATTATTTATTATTTATTATTATTATTATTATTATTATTATTATTCTTTTGTTTTTTGTATGCTATGTTAGTTACTTTACTGCTGATAACGGGTGGACTTTGTTAACATGTAACAGTTTACGTGCTTAGGTGTTTATTTTTGGTCGTTGTAACATTAATTCTTAGGTGCAGTGTGAATGCTATGTTTAGCTCTTAATGTGAAAACTTTGTTACGTAGCATATCTATTCGTTGGTCAGTGTAAAAAGAACTAGATTTTATTTATTTTTATCCAAAATGATACTCGAAATGTGACATGAAACATAGATCAATAGATCATGAGATCATGAGTGGGGTGGTGCTGGAGGGCAGTTTGATTACTGATTACTGATTTACTGTTTACTGCTTTGTGGTATGTAAAACATAAAAATTTTGTTAAAAAAATATGACTTGAATCAAAAGATCAATAGATCAATAGATCAATAGATCATAGGATGGTGGGAGGATGGTGCTGGGGAGGGTGGTTTGATTTACTGATTTACTGATTTAGGGTATGTAAAATATAAAATTTTTGGCAAAAAATATTGACTTGAATCAATAGATCAATATATCATGGATGGGCAGGAGGGTGCTGAGGAGGGTGGTTTGATTTACTGATTTACTGCTTTAGGATGTGTAAAACATAAAAATTTGGTAAAAAATGACGAATAAATAGATCAATATATCAATAGATCACGGGAGGGGCGAGGAGGGTGGCTGGAGGGTGGTTTGGTTTACTGACTTACTGATTTAATGCTTTAGTGTATGTAAAAATGTAATTTTTTTTGCGTTATGAACATAAAAAGAATAAATGTTTTGTGTTGTTATACAAAATATGACTTGAATCAATAGATCAATAGATCAATAGATCACGGATGGGGTGGGGAGGGTAGGGTGGGTGGTTTGATTTACTGATTTAGTGATTTACTGCTTTAAGGTGTGTAAAAACGCAAATTTTTTACGTTATAAACCTGAAGAGCATAAAACTTTTAGTAAAAACAAAATTTTTAAACAAATAAAACAAAAATAAATTAAAAAATTAGTTAAAAAAAATACTGAATTATATTCGAAAATAAATTAAAAATTTAAATTGAAAAAAAGAAAAATGTAAAAGAAATTTATATATAAAAAATCATTAGCAACAATTTATTTAGTCGATGTTACAAAAAGAAAACGAGAATTTGAAATAGAATGTCAGTTGAGGCTAACGAATGTTACTACTCAGCACCTGCACACAGCTCGCACCGGTGCCGGTACCAATTTCTGTCTCCTTCTCAGTCTCCTTCTCAGTCTCTTCTTTTTATTCTTCTTCTTCTTCTCCATCTTCTTCTGTTTTGCGTTCCATGCATTTCTTCTTTTTTGCCCTCTGGGGGGTTTCCGACACCCTTTAACGACTTACAACCCTCTATTCCGAGTTTAGCAACCTCTAAACAGATTATTTTTTGATACATATGGACTAAAGGCATATTTATTAATTCATTTCACCGCACGCCTCCAAACCGTGTCGTTGTCACTCCGATCCTCTATTCAACTCCTTCCTCTGAATCTTTACTTTCTGACTCGACTCCGACTCCTTCTACCACTTCTTCTTATGCAATTTCGTCAATTTTTTTCGGAGATCCCCCGTAGGGGGGGTCCCTAGACACCCTTTACGAGCTTATAACCATCATATTCGAGATCTACGGGTTCAATAACATATATAAGGACACCAATACTGTATTTAATACAAATATTTACAACTCAGCACGCGCATGAAACCAGCACCGGTGCCGGTTCCGAATTCGAATACGGATCCGACACTGACTCCGGCTCCGGCTCCGAGTCTTTCTCAAAATTCAGCCTTCTTCGGGCATTTCATATTTTTAGGGGGCGACACCCCCTCAGAGGAACCCACGGATACATAACCTCGTCTACGGCGAGGTTATGTCACCACCTAGTGCACGGCCAAATTTTTTTAACGGTACATAAGCTAACCGGTAGATATACCAGAACAGTGGAAGTTATTCTCATACAGCGATCTCAAGGTCGGCTACCTCCGAATCTGTAGGAATACTATAAGAATCTGTAGGAATATAAAGTTCTTGAAAAATTAATTATTAATAGAATTTGTGTCCTTATTCCCATATCTGATTGCAAAGATGCCTTTCCACAAAAGCGCTCTGCTACAACTCTCTTAACCGATTTAACGAAGCACATCATACCGTTAACCAAACTTTCACCCCTATCAACGTACTCTCCTAGTATCAATAAACATCAACAAGGCATTTGGTACAGTCCCCTGTCACCTTTAATTGAAAAGTCTTGAATACAGATGTAATCATCAAAGTCAAAATTAATAAGAGCATATCTTATATCCGGTCCCACAGCTAGAATCTTTCAAGCACACCACTCCTGTCGCGCACACAAATTATATAATGGAACCCACAGGGAGCCATTCTTTCACCTACGCTAAAACCTTTTATGCATGATCTCCCTCATCTCACTTCCTCCTTCTGGAAAAATTAATAGTTATGCTGATAATCTAACAATCCCAGCACAAAATCCTTCTATAAACATGGCATGCAGAGAGCTGCAACAACATATAATCCAATTGGATCAGTGGCTAACAACAAACAGAATTGATGCATCACTTCAAAAGTCCACTATTACCTTACTCAATCCAGACAAAAGAAAATCTAACATCCACCCAGCAATATTTTTATCAAACAATAGACTCTCTTCAAATACACAACCCTCCATGCTAAATTTGACTTTTGATACACATATGACATTCATCCCCCACATCAACAACATCACTTCTATTGCCACACATAAACTAAATCCACTGAAAACTCTAACTGGAGCAAACTTTGGTCAACATAAAGAAACCCTTATAGTAGTATACAGATAATACCTCCACCCCCATCCTAAATTATGCGTTGCCTACCTGGGCTCCCACAATATCACAATCCAATATTCAGAAATTAGAAACCGTGCAAAATAAAGCTCTCAGATATAAGAGACTTACCTTCCCTCACAACCCACCACCTATCTACTGAGTAATAAACAAAAATTCTGGAGCCTTTAAAGCGCCTCTTGACATGAATAGGCTGGTCGAATTTTACAGAAAATCACTCTCAATAGATTACCACCTGCATCAAACATTACTAGGCAACCCTGCACCTAAAAGGAGAAAAATCACACCACCATTATCATCATTCTAACAAATTACAACACTATTCTCTCCCCCCCACCACCAATACGCACATTATTAAACACAACCAACTCAGTTAATTAAGACGACTCCGCATATTCAAATAATTTCATACTTCAACAGCGTCACGTGGTAATACCCCTTAAAGAAGAATATTTTATCTTCAAAAACCGGTCTGATACGGGTCCTGTCTACGTTCTGGGCCTATCCTCTTCCATTCAAGAATATAAAATTAAATTAATAAAACACCCTACTCTAACTGTCAAAGATACCTGTTTGAGACTAACGAGACACAGAACATCTTTTGCTAAACTTTCATTACTTTCGGACCTAACGAACACATCAAATGCACCTTTTGATATGTTTTATTCTAATGAACCTCTGGGCTCGCCTTTCATGTGGTTTGCAAAAAGATCTCGAGGTAAACCCGAACCTCGTAAGGAGGTCAACCCGATCGCTACAAAGATATATATATATATATATATTATATATATATATACTATATATATATATATATAGTTATATATATATATATATATATATATATATATAATATATATATATATATATAATATATATTATATATATATATATATATATATAATTAGGGGCCGTGTTAGTGTGTAGAAGAATTGATCCAAAATGAGGAATGAGAGGGCATTAGGGAGTTGTGTGGTGTGAAGAAGTGAGTAAATGAGAGAATAAACGAGAGTGTATTGAGATGGTTTGGCCATATGGAAAGGATGGATGATTGGTGCGATTGGTTAGCCGGTTGTATAGTGTGAGATGCTGGCGAATCAACCTGCTGGGAGACTGGAGAAAAAGTAGATTGAGTCAGTAAAGGAATGTCTGGAGGAGAGAAATGTGAGTTGGCAGAGGGAGAAGAAAGGTGCATAATAACAGGAGATGAATGGCGAGGTTTTGTGGGGGGTGAGAGGTATGGTTGTGGGCTTTGTCCAGGGCAAGAACCCTACATTGACGAGATACCACAGTGAGGGTCCGTCGCGGCCTCTGAAACCTTAGGGTGGATTTTTTGATTGCGACGATTTCTCTCTGGGTGTATAAAGGAGACTGTAAAAGTGAGGGATTTCTTTTCGACTTGCGTCATTTTCTTTTACTACTTTTTTGTTCCGGTGTATGCTACGCACCTCACCCCTAATCTGGGGATAGAAGATAAGATTATATATTATATATTATATATATATAAATATCATATATAGTATTATATATATAATAATATATAACATATATTATAATTATATATAATATATATATATATATATATATATATATATATATATATATTCTCCCTCTTACGCAAAATTTAAAAAAATTACCCATTGTGGAAAATACTGAGCTGGATCAAAGTACTGGGAGGTGTGAATATCTGGATTAAAATCTCCAAGATCAGCCTGAAGAGCAAGAGAAACTAATCCAAAAATTTCATCTTCTTGAAGATCTTGATTGTAGTTAAGAACATTTTCTCGTAGCTGGAGGTAGTAATGCAACCTTGAGACCTGGTCTCTAAAATAGTATATTAATTAGTTGTGGTGATTTTTGCGTGGTAAAATATTTATACTATTTTGCTAAAGAATATTAAATAAACCACCTGACTCCTTTTAATAATAATATAAAAACACCTACCCTTTTTTAATATATGCAAGAAAAAAAATTATATATTTTCATCACAATTCAATTTTAAAACAAATTCTTTTTATGTGTATAATAACATAATTAAAAGAATATAATTGTATCATATCTTAAATACTGATTATATTCCAGTTTCATTCTAACTAAAAAAAAAATATTATCAGTCTTATTTTGAAGTGTATATTTTGTTGTTAATTGTTAACTAGCCAACGAAATTTAATCTCTCTCTCTCTCTCTCTCTCTCTCTCTCTCTCTCTCTCTCTCTCTCTCTCTCTCTCTCTCTCTCTCTCTCTCTCTCTCTCTCTCTCTCTCTCTCTCTCTCTCTCTCTCTCTCTCTCTCTCTCTCATCATTTTTCATTACAAAATTTAGTGCGCTGATTTCAAAAATAATCTAATTTTTCTCGATCATCAACCGTTAGCGAGTTAGGCTTATTTATATGAGTTTTAAGTTTGATTTAATTGAAAGACAAAGTTTTCACATACATATCTAAATTTAGATTATTCTGTTTTAGATTATATTCTAGTTTTCTGAATCTTTCGTAGAATATGGCAACAATAGATTGTTTAAATTCAACAGAAACATTCTGCTATGTTAGATATCGCACAAAATTTTGAATAGCATACATATTGCATTTGGGAATGTTTCAGGGTTACCAATACAAGCCTTTGGCCGTTCGTGTAAAATGTTGAAGCTGTCGACCTACACGAAAGATGGTTAAGAGGTGTAAGAAATAGATAAAGATTACGGCATTACTATTACCAGAATACAAAGAGGGTATTTGAGCCAACGTAGCTGTATAAAAATTACATTTATTCAATAAACTTTTATTAACGTTAATAATGTTTCAGTTTGTGATATATATTTTTTAAGAGCTTGAAAATTCAATTTTCCAAATATCTAACTGAAATTAGCTCCTACTTTCCTCAAAACATTTAAATTTATGAAAAATGAAAATAGTAGCACAGTTGATATTAAAATGCCCACTGAATTTAAACTACTTATACTATAAGCCTATTTATTTTATATTATTTCGGCTATACTGAATATATATATATATATATATATATATATATAGTATATACTATATATACTATATACATATATATTTTATATTATATCTATATATAGAATATATATATATATATATATATATATATATATATATATATATATATATATATATATATATATATATATATATATATATATATATAGGAACTTCTCCTTTAAATGGTAGTTAACCGATATATATAGAACGAACAATGTAATCGATTTTTTTCGATTATTTCAAGGCAAAAAGTGCGACAAGGTTGCCAATGAGTTTTTTTTTTTTTTTTTTTAACTAAAGGAAACCCAAGATTAAATAGCAAAGATTTGAAAGAGGTCAGGGTCTCTCGGCCTCACGGGGGACGACGGGGGGACTTCGTACCCCTCTATGTCCCTCCGTCGGCTCGAGCCCCTTAAAAATATATATAAAAAAAAAAAAAAAATATTAACATAAAAATTAAACATGATAAAAAAAAAAGCAACTTGTGGAAACTTTGCGATTTTTCTATTGGAGTTTTAGCTAACACGTGACACTGCTGGGCTGCACGATTATTTCTGCGATTGTCGATATTATGACATTTTTTGTAACTTCCTTTTAAAGGGAGAGAGTGCTATATATATAATATATTATATAATAATATATATATATATATATAACATATATATTAAATATATATATATAATATATATATATATATTATATATATATATATATATAATATATATATATATATATATTATATATATTTATATATATATATAATATATATCATATATAATATATATATGTGAAACTAAAGAAGTTACCCGCACATTATCTCGAAAATAAAACTTAAGATAAGGTACAAGGAAAAACTGATAACACATAGGAATCGCGTATGAAATTTGTATGGAAAATGAAAAAAAAAAGTTTTTACTTTTTTGTTTTATTTTTTTTATAATTTCAAAACTAACATAGTTGCAAGAAAAATATTTACAATTTCGAATCAGCGTATGAAAAATTTGTAGAAAAAAATGGAAAAAAAATGTTTTTTTTGTTTTTTTTAATACTAAAGGAACCCCAGGGCAAACCGCAAAGATGCAAAGAGTCGGGGTCTCTCGCCTTCCCGGGGACGACGGGGGGGGGACTTCGTCCCCCTCTGTTCCCAACCGTCGGCTCGAGCCCCCTCCCAAAAAATTCATATGCTGATTACAAATATATATATGTATAAAAAAAAACTTTTTCCTTTTTGATTAATACACATTTCACCACCACTGACTAGATATAGTATTAGTTTTACTTCTACCTATCGTAGTTTTGGAAGAATATAAAAAAAAAAATAAAAAATAAAAAAACTTTTTTTTTCATTTCCGTACAAATTTTCCATTACGCTATTCCATATAGTTTTTATCAGTTTTCTGTACCTATCTTAGTTTGTTGAGATTATGATGCGGTGTAACTTCTTTAGTTGGCCATATATATATATATAAATATATATATATAATAATATATATTATAATATATAATATATATATATATATAATATATATTATATTATAATATATATAGTATATATATATAATAATATATATATATAATATATATATATATATATATATATATATATATATTCAATGTTGTACATGTTGCCTTAGCAGATGGTTTATTATAATTCATAACACTGGCCATATTCTTAACAAATTTAATATTATTGCTTTTTTGAGACACATCTACCGGAAGTGGAATTAACGAAGTCTGCTTTTACTACCACCGTTTATCAGTTTTCTTCAAATACTGATGAAGCCTTGATCTCATTCAGTTTGCAATTTTTTCAAGAGGGTTTCCAACTCCGGATGGATGAATATTCAGAATTTCAAGATCAATCAGGAATTCATTTGGGTAAGTTTAGAATCTCAGGCTTTCTATGCCATTTTAATTTTCTTCTGTGTAAAGTAATACCTAACTAAATAGGCAAAGTATAAATATTTTAATGTTTGAGTTTAATTGTAGCCATTTGGATTTCAATTTTGAGCCGCAAACTGGATTATTTGATCAAATTTTCTATATTGGAATCTATACGCCAGTAGTATACAGGGCGCAGTTGGCAGGTGACAGTTTTGTCGCCGGCCTGTCACCCTGTCGTTACATATATATATATATATATATATATATATATATATATTATATATATTATATATATTAATATATATATATAATATATAGTATATATATATATATATATATATATATATATATATATATATATATATATAATATATATATATTTAGTGACTTTTTAGTACCCAGCTACCTTCCTGGGTACTTTTCATGTCTGGCGCTTTCAGCTGGGGGGCTGCCCCCAGGAGGTCCTTTATTCATGTAAGTTCGCCAGCTACTTTATGTGTGTGTGTGTGTGTGTACGTGTACCGGTGTACATATATGTTATTTGTTACTTTCATCCCGCTAGCACCCCAGGTTCTTCCCCTACCCCCTTTTTCTCTTCAGTTAATCTATGACTTTACGTTCTTTCCTGAGCCTTTTTGGGTGAC
>JABUQX010105699.1:0-15000 GCA_015478945.1 Trachelipus rathkii | reverse complement strand
TATAATATATATATATTTATATTGATATATTATTATAATATATAGATATATATATATATATATATTATATATATATATAATATACATATACAGGGTGTCCCCGAAATATGTATACAAACTAGCAGGGTAGTCCCCTACCCCTTACGAACATTTTATAATAAATAAACATATGCCGTATACGGCTTTGTTACGTGTCACAGGCATCATACCTATATCGTGTAAAATAAGAAGAGATGCTAATCTGAAACATCTTGGTGACGACCCAGCATTGAGAGCACATCCGGTGTTTTGGGCAACCAGCAGGTAGATTTTTACTTAGACGGGTAATTGTGCTGCGAAATTCCTACTATCAACGTGTGTTACAACGGTTTACATATTTCAATTATGTTTTCCATAGTATTAATTTACAGTATTGAAAAGTTAGTAGTACTCGTCGTAGATGTAAGTGTGAACCTACACATTGTCGACTACTGTAATATTATTATCTTAGGTTTCATGCTGGTATCGTTCCGTTACTACTGTAACGTATGCATTCAGACCGTCAGTATTGTTTCCAGTTTTATAGTGTATGGGCTAGTATATTATTACTTTGCATTATAATTATACCTATTATGTTGCGCTAAATTTCATTGTATTTAAACTGGGCAAAACGCAACAGTAAGTCACTGGTTTGCAACTAAATCACATATATACTACTATATACTACTATCATCTAACAACTATTCCCTCGTCTCTTCCCTCCTCTCTTCCTCATTCCTCTCCTCTCTCTCCTCCCCCTCATCATCCTCTTACACTCTTCCTCGCTCTATCTCTCTTGTGCCCGCGATACTCCTCTCTCTCAATATTAGTCTAATATACAGATAACGGTCCTCCCTTTTTTCTCTTTTTCCACGGGTTAAAATATCCCATGAAGCTAACTGATACCCATTTATTTTGTTTTGTAATAAGAAATTCTATAGTAATTACAACACTTGCTCTTCATATTTTTTCTGTTTTTCTTTCTATGTACTTCTCCATAATTTTTTTATTTTACTTTTTTATTATTATTTTTTTTAATTTAAGTCACTATTATCTTTCTTTTTTGTTCTAACATTTGCATTCATATTTTACACATAATGGAATATAATCTTGATGTTTAAAGTTGAGTTACTTTCGTAGACTTTTTTAAATGTTGCACAGTACATCATATGTGCTGCATACAGTATTACCCTACATTGACTTATTGAATTACAGTTCGTGTTCTATTTGCAAATCTCCTGTTTCTTTTGAAAAGCTCATAAATTTATCAATAGTTTTTCAACCTTTATTTAATGGTGACATGCTAACTCAATTAGTGAAATGTGAGCAACAATTTGTAGGAAAATGTACTAAAACGCAAACTATTATTTGTAAATATATAAGTAATGCAACCTGTTATCATTTCAGACACATAATCAGTTTACTTTAATTTTCACAACACAGTTTGAAAACCCATGAATTAGGAAGAACTAAAGACCCTGAAATGATATGCTACTATTTTATTCATCCAGGCTTGTAGATTAACTTGTCCTTGAATTCTCTCTCAAATACCAAACCTTTTTTCCTTCACACACAGCAGACACCCACATACCATTTCAATACCAAATAATACATCATACCAGTCACTCAGGTATGCTTAAGAATTATTTCACTTTACTTCACTATCTACAAAATAGACATAAGAATATCTCATTACTAAAATTTTTGACCTCTATGCTAACGTTTAAAACGCTGCATTTTATGACGCCTCCCCAGCGCCATTTTTATAAGGTCAATGAGTAGTACACTGCTAGCATAGATAGGGCTCCATCCCCACTTTTCATGAGCCGGTACATCTTTCGCATGACTGGTCAGTTGCATGCATATTTTTTGTAATATATGAAAATTCATGATGATAGGCACTGGATTATTGGCACTCGAGGCGTGAATAATGCTCTTTTTTTTACTTAGCTCGTGGCTCTCTCTCGCCTTCGTGTAAAATCAGATGATCTCTTCCGCATTAAAACTCTTAATGAGATATGTTTATGAGAGGGTTGAGACATATTTTAGAGTAGTCTGAATATGATAAATAAAAGAGTGGGTTATTATTATATTATTATATTATTTTATTTATTCTTATTATTATATTATTGATTATTCTATTAATATTATATTATATTCAGTTATTTAGAGATGCAAGCTTCCTCTGTCTGAATAATTACGCGATCGTGCAATTATTTAGTTAATTATAGCAATTAATAAATAATATTACAATATTTAGAATTTGTATTACCTACATAATATATATATATATATATATTATATATTAATATATAGTATTTAATATATATAATATATATGTAATATAATATATATAATATATGATAAATATTAATTATATATTAAATATATTTTTCGAGTGGCATGATCCGTTACTCGTACGCCTTAAACGAACATATTTTTCATAACGGATAACAGACTCGTTACTTTTCTTTTATGTACTGCTGAATAAGTTCTTTTTTTTTCTTCCTTACTTTTTAGTCCGTTACATTTTGTTCGATTTTTCTTTGAATGCATCGGAAAAGAAAGCAGTAGGAGAAATGACAAATTGAAAAGAAAGCCAGCCTACCGCCCTCTTATCCATAATTTGAGAAACGTCAAGACAGAAAAATCCACCCGACGCTTCTATGGGACCCGCGACGGCTAACACTATGTAAATCGTCAATGTTTAGGGTTTCATCATCTATGGGCACAACCATGCCCCATAACAAAATCCGCTCGCCATTTCTCCTATCATGCCCCTTATTCTTCGCCTCTGCCAAAACTCAACATTTCTCTCCTTCAACATTCTTCACCGACTCGATCCACTTTCTCTTTGTCTCCAGCCGGTCGTTCCCACACCTCACCACTAAACATCCGCCTAACAACCGACTATCATTCATTCATCCGTTTCACATGACAATACCATCTCAACATACTTTCATTTATCTCTCATTTACCTTCTTCACACCACACAACGCTCTAATAATTCATTCTCTTTATTAATCTCTCACCTAGCATCTCCTAAGAGTTGTCCATCTGAACATCATGAACATAATCTATTACTTCGTATTCCAGACCATAGTCTCACCTCTATATACATAAACACAGTAACAACATACCCTGTAAGACCCTGTCGCACTCAAGACTTATCCCTTTACATTCACCAACGATTTAATTGCACCAGCAACCTTCCTGACATTCACTAACTTCCTACTACCTCTGCATCATCAGTTCCTTCTTCATCCAACACTACTCATATTTAAACTCAGACACTGCTCCAGCTGCTCACCATCTAACATAAACTATACACCGAGGACTGTCCTCAACCTCAACCATCACTTAACTTATCTTACGTTTTTAACTTTCAAAACCTCTTTACACCAAACTCAGCTTCTCTTACCAACTCTCAAACTCTCTTCAGATTCCTCACACACACAAACCTAAATCATCCGCATAATAATAGGTAGGCGGCCCCCACTCATCTTCCATCTCCATCATTCCTAACACCATTTCCCGCCATCCCCACCTCGAATCTTTTCATAACCCCATCACATAGCAAATTGAATAACCAAGGAACATAACACAACCCTGTCTCATCCCGCTATTAATCCTAAACCAATCACCATTGACACCCCCTTTATTCTTCACACGCTACTCGTCATACATAACTTTCCGATTCATGTCCGAAGCCACCACCCACCATGTATCACTACATAACCGCCATAGAAGCCCTATCAACTCTATCATACCCTTTGCAAATCCATAAAACCTAAATAATAATTATTTCTCTCCTCATTTACTCATCATTTTTTAATGTAAAATGAGTCCACACCTCCTCTTACCACCCTAACGCTACCTTGTTCTCACCAAATCAGTCTGCCTCATCACTCGACCACTCTTTCGTACCAAAATGCCAGCAAATACCTTCCCTACACAACACTCAATAAACTTTATCCCCTATAATTTCTGCAGTTTCCTTTCTCCTTAACCCTCATATAAGGGTATACTATTAATGCCTCTCCTCCAATTCCCTTGGAACTATAACCTCTACTATAAACGCTTATACACAACTTTTCCAAATCCAATCAATCACCACATCGCCCTCGACTCTTGATCCTTTACCAGTAAGTTTCATTAAACCTAAATAAAGTTTCTTCATCTCATTTTCTGCTTCTCTCACCTACCCCTTACCCCCTCTCTCAATTTCAGCTCGTAAATACGCTTTTTATTTTTTTTTTTATTGAAAGTTCACACCTCACGGGGCATAAGCCCCATTCAGAGGGAAATTCTATCGGTAATGTCTACCTAGTATCGAGCTAGGATCGAACCTCACGACCTTTGCCAGATCGACTTGTATACTAGTCGTACTCTCATATAGTTATAATATATATATCATATATGTGATTTGAGCTCACGTATGATAGCTGAGGCCGTTTCGTTGTATATACATCAACCCACACACATTCTAATAGAACACTATTCACATTCATATATTGAGCGAGTAGTGAGTGATTAAATTTATGGCACAGATTATCGAGTTGTATTCGTATTTATATTTCCACTTCTCACTACCTTACACAGTCATTTATCATACAGTTTATACATAAAAGCTCAACCATCCCTATGCATTATATTACTAAGCAGATTTTATTTTACCCTTAATTTATAGGTCAGACTCCTTTTACGCTGTATATTATATATACTATAACTTTTTACCTCCAGAGAGACCTTTCACTATTACCCGGTTAATAGTCTGCATAGATCATTCCCTTCTTTTCCAAACTGTTTCCAGTTACCTTCTTTTTTCCGTCCTACGTATGCATCTTATTATTAGTAACTAATATTCTTTTATATCCTCACATATATATAGTATTAATTATATAATATATATATTATATTATAGATAAGTAATAGGTTCAGTACCGTATATACTATCCATGAAAAGACAAACTATGTCACAACGTAACAAAATATAACACTAATATTAAACTTATTAAAAAGTGAAAATATAAATAAATCATTTTTAAATTATCAGTGAAATGGTATTTTCCACAAATGAAATTTAAAAATAATTAAATAATAAGATAATAAAATAATAACGCTTTTGACAAATTTCAAATAGATTTAAAATTTAGGTTGTTAATATAAACTTATTAATATGAAAAATTGAAACTCGTAAGTTTTTCTGATAATTTCACCAAGAAATCATCGCTACTTTATACGAGTGAAGACCTGACAGGCCAGAGATGTCATTTATAATGTTATGATCTTTTTTCTTTTTTTTAACTAAAAGCAAATCTTTAGCACCTTTAACAAGTAGCTAATTTATCAAAGAATCGATAGCAAGATTAGTAGATCTTGAGTGGTTTTCATTATTACGAGCCACTAAATGATAATCGGGGGACGACAGGAGGCTGTGGACTTTCAGTTCCACCCTTCTGATACCCATATTTATAAGTTACACGTCGGCTTTACGAAACCCCTAAAATTAGGCATTAATATTAATAGAATAATAAATTACTATTTTCTCCAAAGGTAAACGTTAAAATATCTTACTTAATTTTGGGCACATACTTTTTGCTACTCGGTTGAAGGTCAATGTAAACGGATATCAAATTGATTCATTCACACCGAAGGCTTGCACGAATCATATTAATTATTTTAATAGTTATTATGATATATATAAACTAAGGAAATTGTACCATAAGATAATTGAAAGAATATAAGAAAAAGAGTGAATATATTAATATTACATAATTAATATAACACTCGAAATTACATGATAACAAAACAAAATAAGATATTAAATTTATGGTTTTTTTATAGTTTCTATACCACTTATGAAGGTATGCATTGCTAAATTATATCTAATTAAAGGTCGATGAGATGTCTATTAGAATATTTTACCAATGTTAATTGAACGTATATATAGAGTATGATAATTATGTAGTGACAATTATCTGCATCGAGATTGCATTATTCTGGAGGAGGCAATATGGACCCTATATAGGATCGCTATGAACAGGGTAGTAGGCTGAGGGATGGGATGTGTATGATTGGTATATGGTAAACAATAGTGATTATGAGCATATAGGTTACCGATGATTGTTAGTATATAAGGCATTAAATCATTAGTACTAATATACTAAAAGTGATTAAATTGAATTTAAGGTAACTGTGGGTAAGGATAATAGAAAATTAGTAAAGTAGTAAGGAAGGATGAATACTTGTATATTATTGTATCGAAGAGAATTCAGGTCTTAGTTAGAAAGAAGGTAACTCTGAGATGTAAATTGGAAACATAGGCTTAGGCAGGTAGGTAGGATGGGATGGATAAATATAATAAATGGATAATAAAAAATTAATTGAAATAATATTGGTAAGAAGGAAGAATTTAATAAGAATAAAAGGGTAATATAATGATAAATGGTATGTTATAGGGTTTGTATAGGGCAAACAGGGCGTATGAAGGTATTTAAATAACTTGTTATGATGGAGATAAGTACTCTATAATAGTAAATAACAAAAGGTAGTTATTAGGCGAATATGATATAAGCTGTGATTGTATGAAATTATTAAAGTTGGGGAGTGTTGGAAAGTTGTAATTTTAGGTGTTTTAATATGTTGTATTAAGACTGGAGTTGAGGCACGGATTGATTGTAATAGTCTTGTCCGTTTGGTTTAATTACAATTGTTAAATTATTAGGTGATAGGTAGAAAGAATTTATAGATAGGGAGGCAGGGAAGGGGACAAGTAGGTTGTGATAAGTGCAACGTGTAGCTTGTGTAGTAGACTTCGTTGAGCTATATATTATAGACGCTGGGTGATAGCGCTTGGGTCTCTATTTAATATTAAGCGCTCTCTTCTCTGCCGCTCAACGAATTTCATCGCTCGCTAGTACATTTCCGGGGGACTTTATTATATTTCAACCTATTGCTACTATGGCCGACCGATATTTTCGGGGTGATACCATCTCCACAATTATTGAGCTAGATAGTGAAAACTACATGCCTATCGACTATCCAGAGTATGTCATCCGATGTGACTGAGGACATGGGAATACTTAACTCGCAGTGACGCAACCATATATCTCTCATTTACACATTGAGAGCGGGGAGGTGCTTGTTATATAGTATGAGATTGGGATGTCTCACTAGAATTGTCCTATATTTATGACTCTAGTATATTTGTTATTTTGCTATTTGTTGGTCTATACTTTATGTCAAAGTCAGTGAACAAGCACATAAGAGTATTGCTGAACAGAGTGTATAGGCAAGAAGATGCATGGGTGAGAGAGTTAATAAGTCGTATAGATGGAATAGTAAAGGGTATGGTGAACGTGAGAGACATTTCCTTGTCGGGTATGAGTTATATATGATGATTTAGTTGAGCAGCTTGTGAGATTTACAAGGCTGGTTATTAAATAATATTTGTAATGAGTATACTATACATTTTATTTTATACTTGGGGGCAGAAAGAACTAGTCTATCTCATATTAATGAGCTCATAGTAGTGGTATTAGGTAGATAATATTAGGTAGGAGGTACAAGTGAGACTTAACCGGAAGTTTGAGATGAGGTTCTATTAGGGTAAGGGTGATATGCGTAAAGAATATAATTGTATATATTAGTTGTTGAAAATGTTATTAAGTGAGAACAGAAATCATAATAAATACAAGTAGCGTGTAGATCGGATCGTTAATATATTTAGTGCAATATTGAACTATAATATAAGTATACTAGTATAAAGGAACTGAGTAGAGATAAAATCGAGCTACTGTCGTTGACATGGTGCTACTTAGTTAGTTGTACAAAGATAAGAGTGAATTGATATCAATAACAACTACTACGACTGTGTATTTATCAAGGTGAACAAGAACGATAGAACGGAACCTAATGAACGTAGTAGTAGTAATAAGTAAATAATAATAAGTAGTGTTAGTGTTATTATGGTTAGTTGAGGTGATTTGTAGTAGTTATTTAATAGCAGATCTTACACTAAATATACCGGTAACTATACTCATAATAGCACCTAGCAGGGAAGATGCCATAACGCCCTAGGTTACGTTATCCCGACGTCAACTCGTGCACTACCGCCAGAGATTTTACCTCTACCAGGATTTATGAGTCCAAGTTGCATTGGTGATAAATAGCACAGGAAAATAAAAAGTGGGGATGGTTTAGCTATACGTAATCACGGAACCTGTGTAGGTTTACATTGGTTGGATACAGTATGAGCATGTACTCAGTTGGTGAGGTTTGGGTGGATATAGGGGTAATAAGCTGTTAGGGAGTGATATGGTTTATAATATTAAGGGTAGTTAGCCGCAAGCGGTAGTGCAGGTGTATTCATAATGATGTATCAGTACGAGGGCGTAGAATAAGGGAGTAAATATTGATCTTTGAATGGTACTTTAAAGTATATATCTTGTTGTAGTGAGTGTGGTGGGTTTTAGTGTATGTGACGAGTATACATTACGTGATGCGAACTGCGATGCGCATGATCTCCAAAACGTAACAATTCTTGGTACAAAGGGCAAGAATTTAGAGTGGAAGGTAACGATGTGTGTTTGTGGTTAATATGTGCTATTGGCAGGATAATTGTGGTGTGTTATGTGGCGGGATAAACCTGTAAATATAAAAACAAGGAGAAATGAAAAGAAATATGGATATTTTCATAAAATAGTAGATAGAACGGCAAGGCGGAAGATAGGGAAGACTTGTCTTGGTGGAATACCTTGTAGGGATATTATTGAGGTGATAGTGACAATGTAAAATAAGAAAATCAGGATATGAGGAATAGTGAATGAGAATAGAAAAGAGAAGTATAAATATTGTGGCTATGTTGCTTTTTTTTTTAGAACCGGTGTTATCTTTAAGGAGGAAGAGCAAATAGTAATTTAGTGAGGGGGGTGATCAGGGCAGTGATTGTGATGTTTATGTGGATTAGGTGCTAGTCCGGGGTTAGAAGTCTGTTTATGGGTGCACAATGAGGTAGGTGTGTTATCTGTCGGAATGTTATGTGGGTGCTCGAGCCAGTTACAGGGGTCAAGACTTAGGAGGGTTGAGGGGGACACGATAGTTTTTCAGAATAAAGCGGCACGGGAGTGAGACGCGTCGGAGGGGAGGGCGAGAATCGAAGAGGAGAGGGGTCCTAAGAGCGGGGACAGGCCACAATATGAAATAGACAAAGACAGGTCTTGGGCTTCGTCGAAGTGAGACTCGGCGTTCACCCGGGAGTGGGGAGAATTAATACTTTCGAATCCGATAAGGTATGGGCACAGGAATGTGACGGGTTACCTGTTCCACCTTGGAAGCTCGAGAGAGCCACGCACTCTCGCACCTCGGAGTAGCGGGATATACAACTGTTAGGGATCTTCTTTAGTAAAGAAAACAAATGCAGGAATTTTATAAGTAAGTAAGGGAAGTTCTAGTTTACTTTCCTAACGAGAAGGTTAAGCGGGCATACTAGAAAGGGGTAAACTACATAGGAATAATTGAGCTATCTTGATTTATGGGCATTGATTACTGCGAGGATATACTTATCTTGTATGTATAGGCAATACTATTTTTATTTTGTTAATATTTTTATATTTGACAATTTCCTTGATCTCAAGATTTTTATTGCTAGGAGGTTACCGAGATATGTATCTGTTCAGTGTTATAGTGGGCTTTCGGCTGATTGCATATGCCTTAGTGGTGCGTATTAGGTTATTATATGTGATGAGATTGACATATAACTCTTTTTTATCTTTTTTTTTACTTATTCTGGTTTTCTTGTGTGATCACACTATTGGTTGCCGCCATGCTATTTGGAATTGATGCCAGGCATTCCAAGGCGGATTAAGTGGTATTTGGGCATCTCTTTCGCGTTTCCTCGGTGGTGGCTGAGGTGTTCATTGGTTGGATTTATGGATGCATAGTGTTGACCTTTGATATTGATAGATTAGGTAATGATCCATCGTCTTCCTAATAGGAGCCTGAATTAGGTGCTACACTGGTATTATTATATATTGGGTGTAGGTGTGATGACTATATTATTAGGGAAGGCTAGGTATGAATATTCTGATAAGTAGGTAGCTATTGAATTGTGGGATATAAGGGTACCGGGGAAGGGATGGATTAATTGGATAGGGCTAGTTGAGATAGTGATAGGTGGGTGAAGCATTGGGAATTGGGTGGTGTAATGGATTATTTTGAGGGTTAGTGTTATATTGGAAAGTTTTTAATTATATAGTCTTTTCTAGTAATTCACAGAGTGTTTGTATTAAAGAGTAGAGTTATTTTGTGAGGGGTATTGACTGTTTAATTGATAGGATAAGGTCTCATAGTTGGTCTGTACCGTAGGTGTATTTTTATCATTTCGGTTTTATTGTAATAATATTGAAGTGATACGGTGTGTCCAGATTAGAGGAATTGAAAGGTGTGATAATGAGGCTAATTGGACTGGAATTATTTTTAGGTTGATAATGTATTTATATAATCACGTGGTGAGTATGCGAGATTCAATGGTGTTAGGGTGTTGGTGTGAGGAGGTGTTGGGCCATGTTTGCCTGGTGAGGTTTGAATTGCGTTGGTTATGGTTCTTAGGCAGTGGGTGATGTGCTTGGGGGTGCGTTTGGTGAGTTGGTAGGGGTCGAGGGCGTGTAGTTGTCCTTGGTTTGGAGGGGGATGGGGGGGACTCTGCTGTTCCGCAATGGAGTTGTGCAGAGTTGGGGGGTTGGGGTGGTTGGTCTGGTGGGTGGTGGTTGAGGGATTCGTTGAGTTGGTTTGTTTTGGTTTGTTTTGATTTTTCAGTGTATTTTCACCATTTTGGTGGTGTTTCGTATGGAAAGGAATAGAGTAGCACAACGGTTGGATGACTGGACTGAGTTTTGCGAGTGCAAAGGGCCACTTCAACCGCCGGAGAGTCGCACACCTATGGTAGCAATTCATAGTTATTCTCTTGGCGTCTTTATTTAAAAAAAAAAAAATCTTAAAGTAACAGGAAAAATTTTTAAAGTAGTTTTTTTTAAATTTATATAATATTATGACTTAATACACAATAAAATAAATGAATATTAGATATTCCAGGTCTAATTAATATATTTTGTTTAGTATTATTATTATTATGTGGTCAAGAAGCAATAATGAATTAGAAGCTAGAATATCTCTACTAGACGACGATATGGATGATTTAGAGAGCGAGAGTGATGAGGAAGAGTTGCCACCTTCACCTCCCCCAACGCCTCCCACGAGGAGGGGAGATAAAGAAGAGTCAGGAAGAGGAAGGTTAGTATCTAATTTTATCATTGAAATAATTTTATGGTTGTAATGTAGGTACTTATGAAGATTTGAAACATAAAACTAACAGGGATTTTTATGGAATGTAATGTACATTCCATGCATAGATATATACATGCATGGTATATATATATATTGGGCTATATATTCTCATCCTTGTTAACGACCTCGCGAACATGATTGTATATACAATATAATTTACACATTCAATGAAAGGTAAGACAGTTTTCTTCATTTATGCTTAGTAGTCGGTTTAAATTTCTTTTCTTCTAAGCACTTTTTTTTTTCTAATTGAGGCAATGATTAGTTTTGAATATCTATTTGAAACAATGAAACACTGGTTGTTTTTAATGCTTTCAAAATTCATATTCTTCACATTTGTGTCGAAGACAAAATAAGCTTTCAAACCTTTCAATTATTCCCTCTATTATTAAAATTTGTATTTTCTTTTCTTGTGATCTTGGATAAATTAATTTATCTCATAATTAGAACAAGCTTCTAATAAGAAACTGTGTGTTCATTCTACTTTTACAGTGTCTTGAGAAAGTTTTACACAACTCCAGTTTCTTGCTATATATATGGATATTATTCGTGCCAGTCTTTGTGCGAGCCATGTATATAGAGTGATTCCACAAGCCACAAATACATTTGGTTTGTCAACTTACAGACTTCATATCATTTCATTTTTCGTACTTTATTTTTAGCTATTTCATTGGATTACTCTTTTGAATTATTTGTTGATATCGATATCGCTCGAACTTAAAACTATGAGCATTCTGGTTGCTCTTCCATCTACCAAATAGGAATCCACACAATAACGTTGACTTACCCGAATTCAACTTACTTTATATTCATAACAATGACCCTCAACCAAATGCCAAAAGAAACCTCCCCCCTCCCCCTCGAAACTGATCGTCCAACCCAAATCTCTGGTGTACGACTATTCCTTACCATCAGGAATTACAGCTCCTTCTCGTGAGGCCTCACGCCTCACGCCTCAGCCTCTCTACCCCAACTGATTCCTCTACCGACATTGCCTTTAGCCACATAGAGAAAATGCTGTATTGTTATGGGTACCATAGCAAGACAGCATGGCCACCTTCCTTTAATGGAAGTCATGGCTACTATTCTATTTTTGAACTCGTTAAGCTAGTAAATTTATGCACATCAAAGTGTATGTGTTTGCAGGAACTTATACTGTGCCATCGCGACATCTTTCAACCGTCGGATTACCATCTATAGAACGGGGCAATAACAATAGGAGAGGCGCAGGAATTCTCATTCTTAAGTCTGTTCCCTACTCTCCAGTCTCCCTTCGAAGTTGACTTCACGCAGTGGCAGCTCGAGATCATCTGTCCACTAATTTCACCGTCTGTTCGATTTACTTGACTCCCAATGGCGAGTTCACTAGGCCAACTTAGTTGACCACCCCCCCCCCTCTCCGGTTCTCAATCTTCTCCACCCCCTGTGGGAGGGTTACTCTTCCGCCTCGCTCAAAACTAAGATCCTTTTCGATCTCCTAACCCCCTTTTCTCTGGGATGCCTCAACTCTGTCTCACTACCTTCCAACGTTTGTATATACACACTCCTCTACCTGCATAGATATTTTCTGTTGCTTCCATCCTCTTATAGATCGCTATACATAGTCCTGATTCGATTATTTGTACGTCAGCTACTATTACTCGATAGCCTTAGGTGAACTAGCATCTAGCCCGGTGTTAGAACCTCACTCTTGGTGAAGTTATGATCGAGCAGAGTGTTCTCCTTTTTATCAAACTACAGTTATTCCTATTTCTCCCTTTAATGAACAGTTTCCGAAGATTGATGATTATTTTCAAAGCGACTGCGGCGAGATCTCGCCGAATCAATCGCCAAACGCATAAGCAATACTTTCGAACTTATACTTTGACTGTCAACTCCACAACTTCCCTTTCTTAAGTGTGGAAAGTTGTACAGAAAATATATCGCCGCTCTATCATCTCTCCACCCAAAGTTTCCGTTATGGGTCTAATAGAACTTATACGTTCTTTGCCCCAGCTGATGTAGATGTATTATGCTGTAGCTCTGCTGGCCCGTCGAGTTTTTTTTGTTTATGAGAAGAATTTCGTGAGGTTCAGAATGATCACCTTTCCATATTCTCAAAGCATTTATCAGCATCTTTACATTAGTTTTTTATTTCATCTTTCATTTCATCTTTATTGCACTTTTGTTAACAGTTTGATAAAAAATATTCATCTTATATATCTTGAATCAGCGTTCCTTCTGGATCTACATAACAGGATCTGGATTGAATCCTCTTTTCCATCTGTGTGGAAAACAGCATTTGGAATCCCCATTCCCAAACCTGGAAATGATCCGAAGTCGGCGGATAACCAAAGACCAATCTCTCTGATTATTGCAAAATAATAGGGGAAATGTTTGCGGGCCTCCTCCTCCCTGTTTTGGAGAGCCGCCAGACTTTCTCAAACTTTCAGCTTGGCTTCCGCAAACATCGTTCGACCGTGGACCCTTATTGAAACTGGGCCATGACATCCTGGAGGCCTCAGTTGGCATGATAGTTCTTGGTGTCTTATTTTGACTTTGATTGAGAGGTCACAGTGGCCTCCACCTCCTTCCATAGTTGTTCTTGGTGCTTCCCGGATGCCAGTTGACAAGGTCGCCTATCATCAACTGATTATCCTGCTCTCCTACAAGGTTTCCGGTCTCGCAGGCAGAAGTGCTGGGCTAGTAGTCAACGAGATGCGATGTTATTCTCCTCCGGCTTGCAAATTTTGCCTTCGCCATACTATTTAATCTATTCTTCACATCTTCATTTGCTTTCCTCAACTAAACTCCATCCACCGTCGCCATTTTCCCGCATTATGGTCCATAACACCTAAAAGGCTATCCCATATTTTGTCTGTATTGTCCAACTTCATAAAGAACTGAAGATTCTAAATAATATTTAAATAAATTTTCTCTTAAATATGTATTAGTAGAATTGTAATAGAACTCGATCATAGAGTTGGCTTTCCAAAATATGCCCTCTCTTTTGTGTGTCGTGGTGAGTTCTGTACACCAACTATATATATATATATATATATATATATATATAATAATATATATATATATAATATTGAATATAATATAATATAGTATATTATATCTAATATATATATATATATAATATATATAATTTTTTATTTATTTATTTATTTATTTATTTATTATTTTATTATTATATTATTATTATTATTTATTAATTATTATTATTATTATTATTATATTTATATTATTATATTATAGTATTATCATTTATTATTCATTATTTTATATATGTATTATGATTATTATATTTACCTCCTTTCTCCAATGGGAATAGATAATACGACTTAGAAACCAGAAAAAGTAGTGAGAAGAAACGTTTGCAGGTCAGAAAATCCACCTCAAGCGGCCTTCATAGACTGGCATCGGACCCTTCACGGTGGATCATGTCACAAATGTATGGGTTCATTCCCTTCCAGGCCCGCCAACCGTCCACGATCGTCACATAACCCCATGCATTCAAATTCACTATTATGTCAACCATTCTTCTCGTTCCCTCGCCTCTGTTTAATCCCTCATTCTTTAGGCATTCCTTTAACTGAATCATCCACTTTTTTCTTCATCTCCCCCCACGCCACTTGAATTCCCAGTACC
>JABUQX010105698.1:22500-23892 GCA_015478945.1 Trachelipus rathkii | reverse complement strand
AATAATTTTTATATCAAAATTAAAATTAAAAATTCGATTTGCTATAAAAAGAACTTACTTTTTGTATTTTTTGAGCTTTTTTTAAATTTTATTAATTTTTAGTTTATTTCAACGTAAATATTTATTATTTGTGTAATCATATATATATATATAATATATATATATATATCATATATAATATATATTATATATATATATATATATATATTATATATATAATATATATATATTATATATATATATATATATATATATATTATATATATATTATATATATATATATATATATATATATATATATATTTTTTAATGCTCACAGTATGTAGCTAGAGAACGGCAGTTCCTACAGTAAAACAAATTATATATTTGGAATCAGCCAGAAAAAATTCTAAGGATGGGATCGTTAACTTTTTTTTTTTTTTTTTTTTGAAGTAAATTTTTTTTTTTTTTTTACTAAAGGAATACCCAAGGGTAAAACCGCAAAGATGGCAGGAGTCGGGTCTCTCGGCCTCCCGCCAGTGGACGATCAAGGGGGGACTATAATCCCCCCCTCCGGGATGCGTCTGAAACCCCGCTCTTTTGCGTCTTTGGGATTCGCGGGGGGTTCCTCCGACATTTGGTGAAATAATTTTGTTTTGTTTTTTTGGGAAAATTTTAAGTTTTTTTAGGGGGCTCGAGCGACTGGGGGACAGAGGGGGGGACGTTTCATACCCCGGAGGGGATGGGGCGGAGGAACCCCGCGACACCCAAAGACCAAAGAGCGGGGGTTCCGGAGACCATCCCCGGAGTGCGGGGGATTAGTCCCCCCCGTCGTCCACGGGAGGCCGAGAGACCCCGACTCCTGCCATCTTGCGGTTTACCCTAGGGTAATTTCCTTAGTTTAAAAAAAACAAAAAATTTACTTCCAAAAAAAAAAAAAAAAAAAAAAAAAAGTAAATTCCCCATCCTTAGAATTTATCGGCTCTGATTCCAAACTATTTATAATTTGTTTTACTGTAGTAGGACCTGCCGTTCTCTAGCTACATACTGTGAGCATTAAAAAAATCTGACCATTCATATATATATATATATATATATATAGTAATATTATATAATATATATATATATATATATATATATATATAATATATATATATATATATATATTAATATAATTATATATATTATATTATATATAATATAATATATATATATATATTATATATATATATTATATATATTAGCTATATATACGCGTATATATATATATATATATATTATATATATTATAATATATATATATATATATATATATAATATATATTATATATATATATATTATATATATATATAGATTATATATGATATATTATATATATATATATATATATATATTATATATATATATTTACA
>JABUQX010105698.1:7500-12500 GCA_015478945.1 Trachelipus rathkii | reverse complement strand
AGCAAAGCAAATATTCCAACAAAAGCAAAACTGAATATTGTTACAAAAATATTGAGCTTGCATGACAAGTACAGATCAATACAGAAATCCAAACACAAGCAGAATGCATCTCAAACAAAAAGTGAAAATGCGCTTAAGGAGAGTTTAAGCAACCTTTTTGATATTGCTCACAATGATGCACTACAAATAATGACGGTTGAGGAAGATAAAATATTTCTTGCAGCTCAAAGAGAAAAAGGTAGACGTGGCTACATAGGCACAATTGATAGAAAAACTCTTCCTAGAGAAGCTAGAAAACGGAAAAGAGAGGAGAGATTGGAAGCGCAAACAAAACGTGAAGAGATAAGGAAGAAGAAAATGTCTGTAGTTGTAGAATTTAGCTCAAGTTCTACTAGCGATACTTCAAACTCTAATACTGATTCACACGACAGTGATGAACCCAAACCCAAACCTTCATCTAGTGGACAGTGCAAGAAAAGCGTATGTGGCAGTGGCAGTGGACAAGACAAAAATAAGTGATCGTAGTGATTTTATGGTGTTGGAATCCACTGTTAATGCCCTTGGAGTCGATGTTGATGACGTTGTTTTGAGTAGAAGTACATTGCAGAGAGAAAGAAGCGCTCTACGTAAAAAAATAGCTGAGGATATAAAACAGAGTTTTGCAACAGATGTACCATTGACTGTACATTGGGATGGTAAAATTCTACCAGATATCACTGGTTTCAGAAATACAGAGAGGTTACTTATACTAGTATCAGCAGAAGGTAATTCAAAACTCTTAGCAGTCCCAAAACTTTGTTCAGGAAAGGGCATTGATATTGCTAATGCTGTAATTGAATGTTTGGAAGATTGAAACTTGGAAAATAATATACAGGCCATGTGTTTTGACACCACTGCCAGCAATACTGGTAATAAGCAAGGAGCCTGCACTATAATAGAATCCAAGCTTGGGCGATCACTGCTTCAACTGGCCTGTCGACATCATATTTATGAAATAATAATTTCGGATGTATTTGACAAGTGCCTTGGAGCACTTGCTGGACCAGAGACACAGCTGTTTAAACGATTTCAGACCAGTTGGGAAACAATAAATAAAGACAATTATCAGACTACCAAATCGAGCATTCCAAAGAAAGAGGCAATTGTTGCGTTCTGCAAACAGGAATTGAAGAAAATGCATCCAAGAAAAGATTATGCTGAACTTTTGGAGTTGACTATTATAATTCTTGGAGACGTTCCTCCTAAAGGAGTTCATTTTGTGAAACCAGGTGCCATGCATCGAGCAAGATGGATGGCACGAGTTTTATATGCCATAAAAATGGTACTATTTCAGAGTCAAATCAAAATGACTAGAAGAGAACTCACTGGACTGGAAAAATTTGTTCGGTTTGCAGTCATCTTCTATGTGCGCAATTGGTTTGCAGCACCTAGTGCGCCAAAATCACCAAGAACTGACCTGCAATTTCTCCAGAAACTTAAGGATTATGACGAAAAAGACGTATCTGCAGTTGCTGCAAAAGCTCTCTGTCGGCACTTGTGGTACCTGAACGAGGAGCTGGTGCCTCTCGCATTCTTTGACGATGAAGTCAATAATGATATGAAGCTGCAAATGGTTCAAGCTTTAGATAAGTCAGCTGTTGAAAGGCCTTCCAACAGAATAAGTCTTGATTATACGGATAAGGTTGTTTCAGAACACACACTGGCAAGTTTCATTACCTCAAAAAGCAAACTTTTCTTCGAGAAGTTGTCACTCCCAACATCATTTCTTCAATCCGATCCTTCAGAATGGAGTAAAAATGATGAATACATTAAGGCAAAAAACTATGTAGAAAAAATGAATGTTGTTAATGATAATGCTGAAAGGGCTGTTGCTTTAATACAGTCCTTTAACACCCATCTTACAAAAAAATGAAGAGCAGCTGCAGTATATCTTGCAGATCGTAGAAAAGCACAGAGATGTGTTTTCAAAATCAACAAAGTCTGAAATGAGAAAGGCACCTTTGGAGTAATTATTAGGTGTACCTTTGTGGATTAGGCCTACTGGGGATACCACGTTAAAAAAACGCGCCGGCTGTCGTTACCCCATGTGGTGGTGTGGAAATTCGACATTAAAGACATTTTATAACACATTTCAGGTGCAGCACTAAATATGATTAATTTTGGAAGAAATTCAGTGTGCGGGCTTCTTTTGCAAACAGTAACAATATTAGAGGGTATGCTACTCAATTATTTTTTTGGGCCAGTCTGATATATATATATATATATATATATATATATATATATATATATATATATATATATATATATATATATATATATATATATATATATATATATATATATATATATATATATATATATATATATATATATATATATGCACAAAGTTACTTAACGCCCTACACGGAACGGGGAGCTCGGACTGGCAAAATTTCACAGGTAAAACGGTGATAGATAAAATAGACAAACTAGGCCCAGTCATGAATTTTTTTTTTTACCTGTTCTAGGGGTGTTAATTATTATTTATATATATATATATATATATATATATATATATATATATATATATATATATATATATATATATATATATATATATATATATCTAAATAGGTTATTTTGTAAATAGTACTACACATAACTCTATTTTGAGCCGATTTGAGAACACAGGGGGACGTTTCTCCATAATTCCCCAGAGTGGTGGGAGGAACCCCGTTAGACACCCAAATGTCGCAAGATAAACTGGCGACCTTCTCCTGGAGGGGGGAAATATCTCATTCTGGGTAGTTCCCTTGAAGCTGAGACCCTGACTCTATTATCGGTGTTGGTATGTTCCTGGGGTAATTTTTACAGCAACCGTATACATATATATATATCTCTATATATATATATATATATATATATATATATATATATATATATATATATATATATATATATATATATAGATATATATATATATATGTATATATATATATATATATATATATATATATATATATATATCGGATCAAAGGTAGTTTTCAGAGGTAGCATCTATGATACATAAATAGATGTTCTAAGGTCGAAATGAATTTTTTTTTTTTTTTTTTTTTTTCTGTTTCATGGGACATATATATATATATATATATATGATATATATATATATATATGCATATATTATTTAGGCAAAAGAATCCAGATTTGGGGCTGAGCCGACGGGGAATACTGTGGAGACGTTTTCCATTACCCTGTAGGGTAGTGGAGAACCCCGCGACACCCAAATACCAAAGAGCGGGGGGTCCGGAGACCCTCCCCGGAGGGAAATAGTCCTACCCTGTCGGTCCCCGGAAGGCCGAGAGACCCCTGACTCCCGCTATCGGTGCGGTATAACTTAGTATTCTTAGTTAAAAAAGAAACAAACTATATTTAGAGTCATTATTTGAATGAAAACTACAAAGGTCTGAAATTAGGCTTTTCCTCATATTACTATAATTATTAACAATAATTTTTTTTTTTTTACATTTTCCTAACTAAAATTTACCAGGATTCCAAAATGTAATCCTATTCGTTGTAACTATTGTAATTTTTTTCATTTTTTTATTTTTTTTTTTTTTTTTTTACATTTCGACCCCTAAAACGTCTATTTATGTATCATAGAGGCTACCTTGTGAAAATTTTTTTTGATCTGAGTTCCTGTTCCATAGGGCGTTAGCACTTAATTTGTTATATATATAGATATATATATATATATATATATATATATATATATATATATATATATATATATATATATATATATATATATATATATATATATATATATATATATATATATATATATATATATATATATATATTTTTGTATATATATATAATTATATATATTAATAGAGAGAGATATTTATATATATATATATATATATATATATATATATATATATATATATATATATATATATATATATATATATATATATATATATATATATATATATATATATATATATATATATATATATATATATTGATAGGATAATCTTGCCTTAAAATATATGCTCTGAACAGTTGGAGCCGTCTTCTTTTAAATTACCAGTTGCCAAACATTTTAATATAATAACATATATTGAAAACATACCAAATAATGAAATAAAATCTTATGTTTAAGAAACTTAAGAAAGACCGTATCTTGCAGACCTTGTACGAAAATGATTATACTCCTCTCCACCTACTGCTTAAGTGAGAGGATGTTTAGCCACCGATTAACAAAGCAGGCAACATCTACATCTCATTCGAAAATGCTTATGCTCCTCTCCATCCACTGCTTTAAGTGAGAGGATGTTTAGCCACTGTTTAACCAAGCAGGAAACATCTACATTTCATTCAAAAATGCTTATGCTCTTCTCCATCCACCGCTTTAAGTGAGAGAATCTTTAGCCACTGTTTAACCAAGCATGAAACATCTAACTCTCATAAAGAAATAGACTTTCACGTGGAAAAGATCATATGCTATTTTTGCACCATAAAATGTAAATTTTAAAATTTGAAATATAATTGGGTAAAATTTTTAAAATTTTCCAATCTTCAAAATTTTAAAGGAAACTAAATTTAAAGCAGTGATTAACTATGAGTTATGATTAAAAAAAATTTGATTTATTAAATATTTAATTTATTAAATATTTAAATCTCTCTATGTTAAACTAAAAAATTGTCGAAATCAGAAATTTGCTCCAACATTTTAACTAGGACCTTCTTTGATTTTTATGAATTTCTCAGAGTTCATATAATTGGATGAGTACCAAAATGTCAATTCAGAGCATTTATACCAAACAGTTTGATATCTAATCCCAATTTGAGTGACTCTCTCAGAATAAAAAAACATTGCAATATGTACTAACTAAAAGTTTTATATTTAGGTTCCCTCAAAACAATATTCAAAACTAAAAAGAGTCTAAGCAGATTTTTTTTTTTCATATTTTTTGGAAGATGGTCGAATTTGAAAATAGGCTCTACATTTTTTA
>JABUQX010105698.1:0-2500 GCA_015478945.1 Trachelipus rathkii | reverse complement strand
ACGTTTTGCTGCAGAACCATTGCAGCGTGCCATCCTTGCACAACATTAAAAATGTCGTCAGCCATAGTTCAGAAAGTATGAATATACGTGGTAATTAGCTGATCCATTCAACAACGAAAGAAACACGTAAGACATTATCGCCCACGAGTTACATCATAATGCACAAACAGACAGACAGATTACACATAGTTGGTTGCCGGTCAACAATGCTGGAAATAATAATGTGGTGATAGCTGTCTGAGGAAGAGCTTGGTTATTATTTACCGAGATAGTTTCCAATTGTTTTGTTCTTACATTCTCCTTATATCAGTTGTACTTCATTAAACAGCATCATTTGGATCTCTGCGTACAACAATAGGTGTTTTTGGTTCCTTAAATACTAACTCAAGTCATCCTCGCTTTCATGGAATGTCGCCTCAAATACTTTTAACGGCCGCCATTTTTAAATTTCACAGATTCTTACACTTTGATATCATTATTAATTAAGACAACAACAGTACTCATCCATCATAGGGTTTGTAACCTACTTCAGTTTTGGTAGATACAAATATTTAGTAAAACATATGAGCATAGACATTAGACGGAAAATCCAAGAACACATTATACACACCCATTAGAACTTTAATTTTATTTTCGCATTTCTTACCAGTTACCAGTAATTTTTACCATATACTTTAATCACCCTGTATATATTATATATATATATATATATATATATATATATATATATATATATATATATATATATATATATATATATATATATATATATATATATATATATATACATTATATATATATATATATATATTTTGATATATATTATATTATACATATATATATATATATATATATATTAGCCTGCACAATTAATGCACCAACGTTGGTATTGGTTTATATCTAAAATTAGACTAATCACTATGATAATTCAATTCATTTAGGGTAAATAGATGATACCTAACTAACGTAGTAAACATATTTGAGTCCCTGGTATGATACAACAGAATTGAACAAACAGTATGAGATAATGGAGAAAATTACACAGAGAGAGCGAGTGCCTGCATAGAAAAGCATTTTTCTCCTTATATCGAATTTTCTTAATACCGAGTATGTCTATTTCTGTGCGAATTACGGCTTAGGAACGTCTTCCAATGCCTATAATTAAGCATGGTAGGTTGTCTTGTGCTAGGTCTTCCCATGCACACGCTAGTCCTTACAGGAGTTTTTTCATGGGTACTTAAGTAGTGGTGGATACTGGTGTCTAACTATTCATCCCATTATGTCCCAGACATGCGCTATGGGACTGAGATCTTGATTGTGTACAGGCCAATTGAAATTTCTAATGCGTATGTCATTCATATTTTCTTGGGCTATTCGAGGTCAGCAATTATCCTGCATTAGAATGAGTCAATCTCCGATGTAAGAATAAACTGGGACAACGTATGGGTCTATGATGTTGGTAACACAGCATTCAAAATTTTGGCGACCACCAGACCACCATGGATATCTTAAAGATGTGGGTACGTGGCATCAGCAAAAAAAAAAGTCCATACACCATTACACATTGTACTCCTTTCTTAACAACAACAAGAAGTTGATGGATATTTAAACTGAAATGTTGCAATTTCGTAACTCTTATTGCTTATGTTTTAGTAATATTGTTTATATCTTCGTCTGCATATCTAATATTAATGGTAAAATAATTTACCTTTGCCCTTTTGCAAGCATCCATTTTTAAATGCACAAAGTAGCGATGGCCAAAAAATATCGATATATCGAAATATCGATATTTTTGGCTCGATATATCGATATTTTGGGGCGATATTTTCTTAGGCGACATATCGATATTTCGATATATTTTCTTAATATCGATAGCCGATATTCTTTTTAAAAAAAATTTTTTTAAAGGCCGGAAAAAATAAAATCTTATCCCCCTCTCCCGACACCCTGAAGTGATGAAACTCTCTTTTCCCCCCATATTTCGTTCTTCGTTCGTCCCCCAATGTCGTGTATAAAATAAACCGAAAAAATTGGTGTTTTAGATTTTTCGTCTTTTCGGGAACCAAAAATAGGGAGGTTAAAAATATGATCGACATGGCACATACTACATAGTCAAATTGTCTTCTGAGTATTCACTAATCACTATTCAGTTATTCAGTGATCAAGTGGATAATGTGACCCAATAAAATTTTGGAATGATAGTAAAAATGCTTTCCCTGCTGTTTATGTTAGCAATGAAATATCTTACTGTAAATGCGATGTCAGTCTCGTCAGAACGAACAGTATCATTATTAAACAATGTTTGCTCAAATGAAAGGAATAGATTGACTTCCGAGCATATCAATCAGTTAGTCTTTTTAGGTGCATTAGATTGGGCTTTGTTATAATATATATATATATATATATAGAGTGAGTTTGGTGCACGAAAAATGTTATGAAAGCGTTTCTACGATAAATGCGAAAACGGTTAAACACCCAAACGGACTGAACGAAGCACATC
>JABUQX010105697.1:37500-48334 GCA_015478945.1 Trachelipus rathkii | reverse complement strand
AATATTATAATAAATAAATAATAAGTATACTAAATTAATAATAAAATATAATAAAAAATATAATATATATACGTAATATAATTACGAAAAAATCAAATTTAGTGAGTTTAGGTCCCGCATTCTAAACTACTATATTTTACCCTTATCTAATATAATAACTATATACATAAATATATTTATATTTAAGTAGCCAGGTAGAATTTATAGTGACCAATGTTTATAAGGCCCCGTGAATTTTTAGTACCTACCTATAAATAATTAAGATTATATTGTGATATAAACTAAAAAAATTTACTTATTATTGCAGTTATTAATATAGCTTTAAAAGACATACTCGGAGTTGATTAATATACACTGATAATCATCATTATCATTCATAAAAATAATAATAATTAAAGACCCCATACACTAAATCAGTATACAAGAAAATATTTTCATCGTTTCTAGTACAACCTATGCAGGCTCTCTATATAAAAAACATCTCAAAAAATCATACCATTGTTCACTAAAAGGTGATCATAGAGTAAAGGCGTGCCTGCGAGCTCGTGCATAATCTGCGGCATACGCAACTGTTGCAGGGCTTGCACGCATCATCAATTCAACCCTGCTCACTTTTATATTATTTGTAATTTTAAACTAGTTTGATTAATTAATAATTATTTAAAAATCAAGCTCAAAAGAAGAAATTAGAGGTCTCAGTCTTATGAAACTGATGGAGTTATTTAAAAAGATTTTATTATCAGTATTAAAGCTGATAATATCAATTATTATGTTATATGTGTCTATGTGTCATATATAACTAAACCTGAGCGTTGAGCTAATTTTATAAATATATATATTGTTCGAGTTAATATATATAATTTATATTTTATAATTTTTTTTAATTATTTAGTAAATATATATATAATGAGTACCGAATTTACAAACCCCTCTATAAATAAGAGGTGGGCTACCTGGTATCAACCTATATTCACGCTACCTATGACCGCTAAATATATATACTCAGTTATATAAAAATTGGGTATGGTATAGAACCGGTCACTATATATTAGAGGGGTAAAATAAACAGTTATCACTATATATTTTTATATAAATATTACATTATATATATAAAATATTATTATTTTTTTAAATATAATTATAATATTATATAAAAATAATATATTTCTTTTCAAAAATTTATTAAAAATTTTTAAAAAAATAGTTAAGTAAATATATATATATGTAATAATATATAATTTATTTATAAATAACATTAATATAATATATTATAATATAAATATATTAAATTATTTACTAAGTAATAACTAATTTACAATCCTAACAATATTGTCCCTATAACAACATAAACAAAAAATTGATTTCCCCACCATTGAGGGTATCTGTTTGTTAACCTTGGATGATGGATTAATGTATAAATAGTAAGAAACTTTAATAGGTACATGAGAGTGAAAAGAGGAGATAATAAGAGAATATGGTTCTTATGCAGAAGCACATGGAGTGTCTAAAGCCGTGCGGTTAGGATGTAGAGAAGAAGTAAATTTCTGAGGAAATAATATGTACAGAGGAAATGAATCGCAGATAAGGTTGAAAGTAAGCGAGTGAGTAGTGATGTGAAGAAGAGGGGAGTAAATGAGAGAAAAAGTGTAAAGCATCATTGTGAGGTTAATGCTATGTTTGTTGGTCGCTCGAGTGAGCTCAAGGCTGGGAGACCGAAGAAATTTAAAAAGTGAATATTGAGTCATTGTAGAAAAATAATGTGAATGCACTGAAGAGGCACTGATGATAATTGTTGAGTTTTTGAGGAAGTAGTAGGCGAGAAGAAAGGTGCTTTATAAATAAGTTTTCACGTGAGTATTCGATGCGGGGGTTTTGAGATATGAGGAGGTAATAAGTTGTGGCCCAATCTTTGCCAAGGGGTGAACCGTTGAGAATTGACGAAGAATATAACCCGATGAGGTAAGAATGATCACGTCGCGGTCCGGTGAAGCTCTAAGAGTGGCGAGTTCCTTCATGAACTATCGAGCAGAGTTCATCAACTAAAAATCGGAATTAATAAAAGGAGGTCCAAGTAAGGCATGTGTGGTTTTTTCTTTTCCACTTTTCGTCAAATTTTCTTCATTTGCTACTATATTCCTTTTTTCCTCTAGTGCTATGTGTCGCACTTTACTCTACTCTTCAGTTCCATAAGTCGTAGTTATGAGGATAATGGGTGGATGATGATTAGATAGTAACTATAAGATAACAAATTATTTATGATTATTTAATATATATGTTTTATCTTATTATATACTTTATTATTATTTATTACTTCTCTCACTCCACTTCACACTAATTCTAAGTGTAAATAAAGTAGATATATAAATTAATAATAAATAATAATTCATTGTGTAAATATAATAGTTTAGGCTCGATAACTATAACTTCGTTATATATAAATAATAAGATCATGTGACTTACTTATATTATTAGTTTATTTAATATTTTACTATTATTATTTAATTATACTTATAAAATTAATAATATATAAAAATTAATAATTATTATTGATTGGATTTTACCAATTATCGATAACATCTATTATAATTAATCTATATTATATGATATTTTAAAAAATTTAGTTATTATTATTGTCAAAATAATATAAAGTTTCAAGTTGAGTGATAAAATATTTGAGTTCGATATACTAAATATAGGCCTACTTCATCAATTAATTATTATAATGTAGCCTTTATTGTTAAATAATTAGTTGATAAATATTAATTATTAAATTATATTTAGATTACTAATAAATTTAATTATATTTTAATATTGTTCAATTAAATATATTTATAGTATATATATATATTAAATTATATTTTTTATTTTTCATGCTTATTATTTATTTATACCATATATTAAATATAATATAAATAATGAAAAATAATATACATAAAAATATAATATATTCTAAAAATTTTGTTAAAATATCAATATTAATATTATATTTCCAATTATTATTCCTTAAAGGTACTATTTTAATATTACTGACTTATATTGTGTTATGTTATTTATTATCACTTTATATTTATTTTTTATATATACATAAGTCTTTATCCCACCTACCACTATTCCACTAAGGCAGTAACCTATTAATTCACCAAATTTAAATAATATATATATGAAATATTTACTTATATATATAATAAATAATTATTATATTATATTAATAATACTATATTTAATAATAATCATTATAATAAATAAATATTTAATTAAATAAATTCAATACGATATATGACTTAATGTTCACTTAAACTCAGGGAGAACCTAACATTCTAAGTGCCTTATCGAGTATTTGCTAATCTATGTCTTCTGACGAATTTGGTAGCTTCACATTTACAAAAGTATTTCTCTCTGACAGATCGTTCTTTATTTTTATTACACTATAAGGACATTTGGAATTTTCTCACGCACGTTGTATATTTTGTATTATTGATTTTTGAAAAGTATTCAGCAGAGCAATTCCATATTTTATAATACTTCTTTAAAACAATTCTATTCTATACACATTTTTAACCACATCATTTTGCTATATGTAACATGTCATTTTCATTTATTCTATCAATAATTCGATTCTGTATATTGTAATATGAATAAAAACTAACAAATAATTGAAAGTAAAATATATAATAATAATAAATAATAATAATAATAATAAATAACTATAATAAATAAAATATAATATAAAATAATAATATAGTAATATAATAATAATCAAATGATAATGATAATTCAAAATTTTTGAATTTTTAAATAATGATTTCATATTAATTAAATAAAATAATTATAAGAATGATAATAAAAAATTTTAATAAAATTATAAAAATATAAAAATATAGTAAATAAAAAAATAAATAAAAAAAAATAAAATAAAAAAATAACGGAAATTTTTAATGTAAATATCACCTAATGAATCATTCAATATATTTTCAATACCCATATTTAATTAATAAATTAGTGATATATAATAATATATATAAATAATAATAATAATATAAATAAATAATAAATAATAATAATAAATATATAATAATAATAATAATATTAATAATAATAAAAATATAATAATAATATATAATAAATTAAATAATCACATAATAAATAATAATTTAATATATATATAAATAATAATAATAAATAAAATAAATAATATATTAATAATAATTAAATAATAATAATATATAATTAATATTAATAATAAATATAATTAATAATAATAAATAATAATAATAAATAAATATATAATTAATTAAAATAAAGTGAAGAGAGAAAAAATATAATAATTTAAATGATAGATAATAATTATGGTTAATTATGCTAAGAATCTTATTCTAATAGTGTTTTAATCTGTCCTCATACATAATATTTCCAAGCACATTATCCCTACTATAAATTCTTTTGACTTATGCTCATGAAGTTAAGTGTGTAAGTCCTTGCAACCTCATAAGTCATATATAGTGAGTATAGGCAACAAGAATACAAGATTAAAAAATTTTTGTATCTTATTAAAAAATAGTTGAAAAAAGTGTGCCAGGTTTGACTAATATTTATTTAATATCCATTAATAAAATTATAAACATATTTTCGTGACAGATTTATAATTTATTTTATTTTATATAGTAAAAGTGAGGTTGGTTAGAAATGAAAATCATTTAGAATTGGTTTAAACGTTCTAAGATATATATATATATGTTTGTCAAAATAAAGTTTATTCATAATCGACTACTTGTTCCCTAAAACATAAGATTATATTATAAATTATAAATACGCAAATTTAGTGGCATCTGAGTTTAGCATTACTTTGGCTTTGAGAATAATTTGAATAATTATATTCTAAAAATATCTCAATATTTACTATACATTACTTATTATGGATTGATTGAGAGAAGGTTTAGTATGATTCGTGACACGATTTTCCAGGGAACCGTGTGTGATCTCTACAGTGTAATACACGTGCTCTGTAAGAACGTCTTTTATGATCTGAATGCTCCCACTACTTTAGAATTCTCTGGAGCGTCTAGTGTTGTCTGTGAAAATTGCAATCTTTTTTATTTGCTTCACCAGGGTCATATAATCGGAAAAATTTATCATAGATTATAATCCATAAAATAATTCATAAAGAAATAAATTAACAATCACATCGATGTCGAAGCACCATTGCCCGTTTCTAATAATAATAATGGAATGTATAATAATAATAATGAATATATAGTTATGTACCAATTATTTTTAACTATAATAATGCTTCGTTTGATTGTAATGATTATTATTTTTTTCTTTATGGGCTACTTCAATTTAATTTTTTTTTTTGTGAATGTCGTTGTCTTCGCAAAAATGGCAATAATCAAGCAGATAAGTCATGGTAAGTTCTTCAGGTTACAAAAAGGAAAACGAAATGTAGAGTAAACTAATATCTTGAAGTTAGGAGGTCTTTGTTAATAGATAATAATTTGTTAAATATTAATAATTAATATAATTAATATATATTATAATATATATATAATATATTATAAATTAATATATATAATATATATATATATATATATACTATATTAAAATTAATACTATAATACTATATTAATATATATATTATATATTAATAATATTATTAATATATTAATTAATATAATATATATTAAATATTATATATATAACTAATATTATATTAAATTATATATGTGTATTAATACTTTTATATATGTAGTATTTTTTATATGTATATATAAGCGAGTTTAAATAAATATATTCTATATATAATCAATTATATATATATAGTTGAGAATTTATTGTTTATTTATTAAAATGTTGTCATGACTTATTCTCTAATACTTTTTTTTGGTGGTGTTGATAGTTAAAATGCAAAGAATTTGACGTTTAAGTTTATCATATATAGTTTATCATAAAAGAGCGTTCTTATTACCCTCCCACAGATTATATATAATAAAAGAAAAGTTTATTTAATTCTATATTACTATTATGTAATGTGAAGAGTCAGGCTCCTAGCTTTGTCCTTAAATGTTCCTTCCCTCTCAGAAATGGAGGGTACAAAGATGCCAGATTTCTGCAAAACTCATCATTAATCCTCAAGGCACCTTCATTGAGCCTTTCTTGTGAGGAAATAGGAGTTGTTGACGAAGGAGTCTTCACTTCTCGTAAAATAATGTATTCTTATATATGTACATCGTATGTTTTCTTACTAGTTTATAGAGTAATACTATATAGGTAGCTAATATGTAAATAACTATATATATATATATAGATAAGTGAATAAAGTTTAACAAATTTAGAATTATTTGATGTTAGGGTGAAATCCAGGTAATGGAATTAAGAATTAATAGTATTATTTGTAAGTAATGTCATTCATATTGATAAGATTAGCTAAAGAAAATCACAAAAAAGGCTTGTATAGTGAATGGCGTATTCAAAAAGATTCTATATTATATTGTTGATTATTTTACATAATAATATATAATAATTAGTTAGTCTGGTGAGACTTTGGGTAATCGATAAGAAAGGAAGGTGAATAATTAAACTGATAGCTAAAGGTAATGATGGGGTATAATAATATATAGTAATTATAAAAAGTAATATAAGTGAAGAAGTTATTTAAGTAGGAAACCCTTAAATCGGTTAGATATTTTAAGGTATATTACCAGTAACACAAAAAAATTGATTAAAATATAAATATTACTAAAAGTATATATTTGAAACTTAGAATAATAATCTGGTGAAAAGCATAAAAATGAAATATAATGATATCAAATATTGTTTTAAGTATACTATAAGTGCTCTATAAAAGTATTAATGTTATATTGGGTTGATGTACTAATAGTAGGAAGTTTAAGTATATAAAAATAATGTAATTATTATTTTACACATCTATGGATATGGAATATATATATATATAGGAATAAATGAATATAAGTAGGATGCATCGTCAATAAGCGGTTTAATATATATATAATAAAGTATTAATAAATAAAAATAGTATAATAAATATAGTCATGTTGATATAATGTAACTATAAATATAGCTAAATGATGAGTTATATTATTCTAAAGATAAAGTAAATAGTATGGAATTTATATAATATATAAGATAGAGAAGGGATATACACGCTAAACCCGAGAGGCTCAAAAATAACGAAGATAGAGCGAACAAGAAGTCGCATGGCTAAAAGCAGGGCCAGGGTTTCGATTCCTAGTCGGGATCCTAGGTAGAGAAATTAACTCTGAGCAGAAATGTTCCTCTCACTGAGAATAAGGGGAGAATAGAGCTTTGAGGTGTAGAGAACTTTATTTATAAGATATATATAAGGTAAACCTGGATATGATAATACTAGTTTTGGGATAAAGGAAGGATGAATTATGGGGAAGAGACTAATTATCACATATGGAGGAATAGGAAAAGCCTCTTTCTGGTAAGGAAATATACGCGAGTATAAAGGTTTAAGAAATTAAAGTATAATAATATAGTACCTATACTGTATTTAGAAGATATAATGATAAGTGAGAAAATAATAGTGTTTTTGTAATGGAATTAGAATATATGGAGATTATGTTATGAGTATGTGAATGTGTGGAATATAAGATAAACATCGTCAGCTTTTATGTTACACACTCATGGAGACTATGAGTGCCGCACATCAAGTAACAAGGTTTTCGAAAAAATATATATTGGCTAGTGCCTGCAATGAATTTAATATTATTACTGTGTATGTCAAGATAGGACTGGTACTTGGTGTGACTTGTGGGGATTATAAAGCAAAGTCTCGGTAGACAAGAAAATCCAACTTGTTTTCAATGTTTAGTACGACACGAAAGGACACTTACACAACTAGCTAGTGGTACTCAGTTTTAGACAGGGAATTGGGTGATGAGAGTTAATGTCTTGAGTGAACAATTAGAAAGGCACGGTCAACACATACTGTAGGTAGAGCCATATAAGATGCACCATACGAAACGATAAACGCCAAACATTGTGCTACCAGATTTAAATCAAACGCTTTCAAAAATTGGCTAGTTTTTGAACCGTCCGAGATCTGGTGACGAGGGTTATCGACCAAAAGTATTGAAGTGAGAACTAAATCGTAAGTAGAAACATCCCACTACTCATATGGTTCCTGGCGAATGTGTGAGAGTCGGAAAAGTTCTGTAAAATCAGGCAGAAAAAGGAGTGTGAGTATGAGATTACACTAGGGGAGGATTATCTAATGACAAAACAAATCTATTGCTCAAGATGCAATCGTATTCTCATGACGTCCAAATTTCATACACCACGGCGATTATACATAATGGAAGTAAGGTATTCTGGTGTTATTCGAAGGGACAGCTCTGTATGACAATAGGGTGATAGCGAGCTATCAGAAAATAGGCAATAATGAAATACTCGTGTGTAAATGGAGTAATGATGCGCACAGATGAGTATGGAGAATTCGGCCAGGAAGTATTTCATTGATAGGAGAGGCACACTTTATTTCACACATTTGAGAATGGCCAGGTGATACCGGCACATATATGCGCTATTAGGTCAGGGGATAACAATTACGCATTTTATCTGACGACTGTGTTGAGTTTAATAGGGACACAGGATCGATACGCCAACCCGAGAGATCATATGATAGAGTTGGCGCTGAATCTGCGCAGCAACGTGTGTATGGGAGATCGAATCATCAACTAGGATGATGCTCAAGCGAGAGGTAAAAGTGACGTAAATAAGGACTGGAATTGGGGTTGAATTTGGTGAGGCACACGAAACCTTGCTGCTCGTATTTTGTGAACATACAGTAGGTAAGTTGTAGTCCTCAATGGACACGTTCGTAGATGAGAAGAATACACTGTTTTTGTCAGTTATACATTTGGTGAGGTCAAACATTCAGGAGCAAACATTTTGCAAAACTAATGATGAGCACGTGCGGTACAACAACTATTGAACTAAGGAGACACTTCTTCGTGAAACCAAAATGGATAAGAACCGGAGAAGGGTCTCGCGTGTGAGGTATTGAGTGACGCCAGCCTTTTTATGGATTTCGATCAACAGATTCCAATACAGTTCCCAACTTGCAGTATTCGCGTGGTGTGTGAGGTCCATACATGATTCAAATCATGGTGTGTGATATCAGAATCGTCTCCAAGTGAGAGAAAACTTGGTGCTAGAATTGCAGTAAGATCTTAAGTGAATATGCATTGCATCAAGGAGAGTGTTGAAAGACAGTGTTTTGTGTTTTACTCTGCTATCTGTATATCTTATAATTTTATCTTAGATACGTCACTATCTCAAATAAAGGTTATTGTTAAGCTGTATAAAATATAGTACTAGTCTATGAATTTAATAATAGGAGAATTTTCGTGTTCAGAAGATACGTTGACACATGGGTGCAGCATGAACCTTACTGGAGGACAGGGTTTCGTCCTACAATCTCAAAGTGATTCTCGTTTCTTAAGTCTTCATTATCAATTCTCTTCGTCTCAGATCGCGAGTGAGGTCTCAAGGGTTGTCTTATTCGTCTCTCCTTATTTATCATTCTCAATCCTCTCTCGAGACTCTCTCTCTCTCATCTCTTCCTCTCTTTGTATACTCGGATGGGGTGTCCTTAATTCTGCACACTATCAAGAAATTGGAAAGGTGAGTCGTGAATCACGGAAAAATCTCTCCTCTGGTGTTTAGTCATCTATCGAACTTGCACACTATGAGTGGTGGGTGCCCTACCCTCTATTCTTCATTCAACTCGTCTTGCGTACATTGTACTCTTCTTCTTCTGCGAGTCTTATCTATGGCTTGAGTATCTGATACTATTCTGATACATCGTATCATATGCTATCTTGAGCACTGAGTGAGAAGAGGATATGGTTAAAAGAGAATATATATATTTTTTTTCAATATATATATAAAATATGTGTAAAATAGAGGGGTTTTGTAAAAAGTTAAAATAATCAATAATAGGATAAGGAAACTAGAATTATGATAAATCATAATTTTCACTCTAAATCATAACATTAGTATTTTTATGTTTTATAGATACTTAGATTAATGAGTAGCTAGTATAGATACTGGAGTAAAAATAAATGTATCGTGTCTATGAAGTATTTTATTATATAATAATATTATTATATAAATAAGTGAGGAGTTCATATAAATATAGGGTTCGGATATGAATTAATAAAGGGAGAATATACGGTATATTGAAATACAGATAAAGACACTCCATCAATATGCTCACTCAGTGTTATTATAGAAGTAAGGTAGTATAACCTACCCTAGTACGGTCTATTTGTCGATCTCACATATTAACGCTAGCTCACTCCCCTCCCAGGATGAGTTCACTCCACTCCTACATGAAGATAACGTCAATACAGGGCCGTGGCTGATTCTGGAGAGTAGTTTTGCCTGATAAATGTCTGAGTTGTATGTAAGTAAACCATACCACTGTCGTTACTGCACCTGATATGTATTGTGTTATAGCGTTATGTGAGAGTGAGGATTAAGGCCGTAACCATATGGCAGTGAGAGTGCTCACATATATATATAGCTACTATAAGCATATATTAATAGATTAGATGAATAAATCATAACTATAGTATATATATATATATATATATATTATATAGATATAATATATATATATGATATAGATAGTATATATATATATATATCAAAGTGCTGCGTTCCATGGAAGCAAGGGAAGCAATGATTCCCTGTAAAATAAAAGTATTTTAAAATTTAAATATTCAATCCTTCATAAACAATTACATTAATTATTACAGAGTAAATCATTCTATGTTAATCATTTTTT